>PVKC010046376.1:0-11145 GCA_004027635.1 Crocidura indochinensis
CAGTTATAGAAATAACTACACAGAGAACTACCATAATCATGTGAATGAATGAGGGAACTGGAAAGCCTGTCTGGAGTACAGGTGAGGGTGAGTTGGGATGGAGGGAGATTTGGGGCATTGGAGGTTGGAATGTTGCACTGGTGAAGGGGGTGCTCTTGACATGACCGAAACCTAATCACAATCATATATGTAATGAAGATGTTTAATTAAAGGGAAAAAAAGGCAAAAAAATGCAATAGGGTTGCTTTTCTTGGCTCCATTATTCATTCATATACATAATGACCACGGTGGCCCTATGCTAGACTCCTGGGAAAATGGCCAGGCAGGCAGATGTGGCCTCAAAACAAAACAAACAAAAATACCTGCTGACATCTGGGAACCCAACTCTGCTGGTATAAATGTGTTGGTCATGTGTTTAACCTTCATCTGGGCTATACAAAATTTGATCAAGTAAACTTCAAAGAAAAATTATTGTAGCCATCAGAAAAGTAAGTAAATACTCTCAGGCAAACTGATGTATTATTGACTCTGAATTCCCTCTTTATGTCTAAATGAGAGTAAGCAAACCTCCCTGTCTGACTTGTGAACTGAGAAAAGAATGGTAACTTTTTAACTGGGAAGGACCCAGTGTTACTTAACACATTTCGATTACTTAGTTTTTTGATCACTACAACTTTTTTCAATTTCAAAATTTTTTAGTAACTGTAATTTTTCTTACTGTACACACAGTCACACACACACATATGCACACATGTGCAACATGTACAATGTGGTGCTGAGAATCAAACATGCAGACCTTCTGCAATACAAAGGCTGTGCTCCAGCCCACTGAGCTGGTTATTCAGTCCTCCCTGTTTCTTTACTAGGGAAACAATGAACAAACTGTAGTAATGTGACAATATTTAATGTGTGTATATATGTGTGTATGTCTGTGTGTGTCTGTGTGTCTGTGTGGTGCCAGAGATCAAACCCAGGGTTCCACATATGCAAGACTATATGTTTGATCACTAACCTACACTCCCAACCTTCTTTCTTGTTTTTGATCAATTATTAAGTTTTACTTGAGAAAAATTTTGAACACCTGGAATACAGCATGAAAGTGTGTGGTCAGCATATATACTTTTTAATTTTGGGGCCACACCTGACAGTTATCAAAGACTACTCCTGGATCTATGCCCAGAGGTCATTCCTATCAGTGCTCAAGTAACAGAAAGAATTCCAAGGATTAAAACCAGGGTCAGCTGCATACAAGGTAAATGCTTTACCCTACTGTGATATCACTCTGGCCCCTGAACAGCATAATTTTAACCACCAGAGCTGGGACCAGACTGACTTAATATTCAATACAGCACCTAACTCAGTGATAAAGTACTGTTCTACTATAGCTCTTCCTAAACCAGGACAAGCTATTTCATTTCCCTACACTTTAACTTGTCAATATATTTACCTCCAGGAGAGTTTTAAGACATAAAGGGTAGAAAATATAATTCACTGCTTAGTACAAGATTTTTCATTTCAACAGTTGCTGAAGACAATTTTTTTTCTAAAAACAAAAGGACATTACTATCTCTTATAGTACTAGAAAATTTCATTAAAAAAGGAAAAACTGGGCCAGAGAGATAGCATGGAGGTAAGGGTGTTTGCATTGCATGCAGAAGGACGGTGGTTCAAATCCTGGCATCCCACATGGTCCATCGAACCTGTCAAGAGCGATTTCTGAGCTTAGAGCCAAGAATAACCCCTGAGCACCCAAAAAACTAAAAAACAAACAAACAAACAAACAAAAAAGGAAAAACTTCATGGGGCTGGAGAGATAGCACAATAGGTAGGGCATTTGCCTTGTAGACAATCAACCCAGGTTCGATATCCAGCATTCTGAGCCTGCAGGAGTTATTTCTGAGCGCAGAGCCAGGAGTAACACCTGAACATTGCTGGCTATCAACCAAAACAAAAAAAAGAAAAGAAAAAGAAAAAACTATTGTCCATTACAAAGCTACTGGTAGACAACATGAGATAACTAAAGATTTTAGCACCCATCAAAACATTTTTTAAAGAACCAAGGTGAGAGAAAGTACAAGGTATCTGCCTTGCAAATAGACCTGGGCTTGATCCCTGCAACCCCTAAGCCAACTGATCCCTGAACGCAAAGCCAGGAAAAAGCCTTGAGCACCCTCAGGTGACATGCAGCCCATTCCCCCCAAAAAAAGAACTGACACAAAATTAACTTTCATATCTTTTAAGGACGCCATAATATCTTTCATAACACCTTGACCTGATCTTGGCTTGTAATTTTCTCATAAAAAGTGTCTTCCTTCTGTACCAAGGACGAATTAACTATGTTCCTTGTCTATGATAAGAACAGAACTAAGGACTTGATAGGAACAAGTAAATGTAGTCTTCATTTATATCCTTAATATATATAGAAACCAGAGGAAACACATCAATTCTTATGGTCAATTCTAGGAATCTTGGAAACAACCAAGCTGAAATTACTTCACTGTCTAAAGTCTAATTTACACTGACAAGTTACCATTAAATGAGAAACCTGTCAGAAAAATCACAGTAACTTCGACATAGGAGACTAGAAAACAATGTATATGAACAGATATGAATGGGACAACTGAGAAAGTTAAGTGACTGCATGACATGTAAATATCCTTGATAAACCAAAAGCTGGTACAAAACCTTGGCGATATCAGGCTCAGAAGCAATGAAGTTGCAAAATCTGGTCATTGCACTTGTACCATCTAACATGCCGTCATCCATGTTAATATCCAGCACTTGGGCTCCCATTTCCACCTGCACTTTGGCAACACTGAGAGCTTCCTGAGGAAAGAACGTAAGAGAAAGCAACATTAGAACAGGGTGACTCCTGGGGATATGTGGAAAAAAACATGCAGGCTGAACCTAGGCTTCCTACAGGCAAAACCTGCACCCAAAACACTGAACTATCACTCAGGCCTCTACTCATGTTTCTATTGCTTCTTTCTCCTCCTAAATTCTCCAAACAAAAATAGGAAAAAAACAGCTAAAGCCATAGGCTTGATGTACAGAGGTTTATGTCCCCATGCCTCCAAATGCATATATGTAAAACAGGAACAATGGCAGTACCTAGCTCACAGATCTATGAAGACTACGTGTCGTAAAGCACTTAGTATAGTGATTGATGTAATAAAACCTTAATATGGTACATACATTTATGAGCTTCTTCCCCAAAAGCTCTCTGCACTCAGCATCAAATCTAGTCATCTGAGCACTGTGAAGAACATCGTAACATAAAAGGAAATATTGCAGGGCCAGAGAGATCATACAGAGAACAAGATGTTTGTCTTATATACAGTCAACCAGGATTCAATTCCAGAATCCCATATGGCCCCCCCCCCCAAGCCTGCTAAGAGTGATTCCTGAAAGCAAAAGCAAGAAGTAACCACTAAGCATCACCAAGAATGGCCTACCCTCTCTCCTCCAAAAAAGAAGAAATACTGAAACTGAAAAAAAATCTTCTGAAATTTTTTTGATGAAGATTTCAGAAGGAAAATGACATGAACAAAACAAAGCAAAAGAAGCAGTTCTGTTGAAATTACTTAATATCAAGGGATGGGAAGGTACTCTGAACCCTAAGTGCAGAGTATGAATGGGTGTTTAAGGAGTTTGGATTTAATCTTATATGTAAAAAGTTACTCTATAAAAGCTCCTGACCTGAGAAGGACAATGATAAAAGCATATCCAGGGGCCAGAACGATAGCACATAGGGTAGGCAAATGCCCTATCCACATTTGATTCCCAGCATCCCATATGATGCCTACCAGGAGTGACTTCTGAGTGTAGAGCCAGGAGTAATCCCTGAGTACTGCCAGGTGCTCAAAAAAATTTTTTTAAAAGGCACGTGCCAACAATGAGTACAAGCAGATGAAGAAATAAGGATCAATGAGAGTCTCAGAAACTAATCTTAAACCAAGCCTCATTAGTGTCCAGTGGATAAGGAATGCCATAAAGTAGTAAAAAAAAAATCATTACAGTAATGTTAACAAAGAATGAATGTGATCAAAATTACGACTGATTTTACACTGGTTTCTATAATATATTTATTTAAGCTGTAACCTAAAGGCTATAAAATCTTAAAAATAAGAGAAGTTTCATGCTAAAACCAATCAATAAAATTCACAATTAGGAGCCGAAGCAATAGTACAGCAAGTAGTAGTTCTTGCTTATATGAAGCCAACCTGAATTTAATGCTCAGCCAGGCATAATTCTTGTGTGCAGAGCCAGGAATAACCCCTAACCATCTTCAAGTGTGGTCTCAAAATCAAAATAATTAATTAATCAATTAATTAATCTTCAAATTAATTAATTAGTTTGAAGAACAGTTTCAAATTTTTAAACCTGGATCATAAGGAAGCTCAATTTCCAGGTTTTTGAGAACCATTCACACTATCACTCCTAGTAATATGCCCTAGGAACATAAAAACACAATGTAAAAATGCCTTCTGCCAATGCTCAGCATACCAATATTTACAATAGTCAGTATTTGGATGCCATCCAGGTGCCCAACAACAGATTAAGTGGCTAAAGAATGGCACGAGTGGTACATCTACACAATGGAATACTATGCAGCTGTTAGGAAGAAATGAAGTCAAGAAATCTGCTTATACATAGATGGACTTGGAGATTATTATGAGAAATGAAATGAGTTAGAGAAAGAGGATAAACATAGAATAATCTCACTCATCTGTGGGGTATAAGGAAAATAAAAGACACTGTGGAGATGATATCCAGAGACAATAGAAATAAGGATTAGTAGGATCAGTTCATGGTAGAAAGCTTGCACAAAGGGGAGAATGCAGTAAAAGTAGAGAAGAGTCTACGATGAAAGTGATAATTGGAACTGATCATGCTAGAAAAGAACTGGGTTCTGAAAGAGGATAAAGTGATATGCACGGCATCCCTTCATTAATAGTAGTGCAAACCAGTGTCCAAAATTTAAGACAGAGAGGGGGGGAGAGGGAGAGAAGGGGGGAGAGGGAGGGAGGGAAAAAGAGAGAAAGAGAGAGAGAGAAGTAAAATGTGTGCCCCTAGAGAAGGCAGGAGAGGGTGATGGAAAGGCAGAAGTCTTCAGGGAAGGTGAGAGGGAAACTGGGGACATTATTGGCAGAAAATGCAAACTGGTGAAAGTTGTATATTGTACAATCATGATCAACTTTATTTGTAAAAAAAAATGTATTATGAACAATCTGGTAACCATAGTGTTTAAATTTTAAAAATATTTTAAAACTTACTTCATAATACAAAGAGCTAGAACCTGAATCCTCCCCATGTCATTCCATTTCATACCCCAAATGCAGTACCTTTTGACAAACAGTGGAAACAGCAGCATTGATCTTTCAAAGGCTCATCCTCCCACCAGTTCAGCCAGCTATAAACATACTTTACCATTTTTATAAGCAGCAGTTCTGCTAATTACACAAGCAAAGGCAGATATTTCATTTACATACTGTCTAGCCAAAAGCATAGAAGATGCCCGAAAGATCTAATTAAAATGCTCACTTCATAGTTTCCTGCCATGATGAGTCTAGCAAACTTCCTAGATCCTGCTACATTGCAGCGTTCTCCAATATTAACAAAGTTGGTGTATGGTCCAATCTTGAAGGGCTCCAGACCTTAAAGGGAAAAGAAATTTCTGAAAATGTATACACTAACAATGATGCAGGTAGATAACAATTTCAGAGAAACATTTCAGAAAAGCAGACCCAGATAAATATTTCAGAGTTTCAAATTCCTCAAAAGAACTAAATCATCCAGCACTGATTCAGACAAGGAAAATCTATCACTATATCCCTGGGGGGACAAAAGCTTGAAGCAAAAACCCTGAGGCTAGAAACACAAAAACTCCGGCAAACATTAGGTCAGTTGCTGATGTTTATGCTTCACCTGGCAAAATACTTTCATCTCAGTACTTGGGGGTTACTTCCAGCGGTACTGGGGAGTCATGCAGTGTCAGAGGTAGAACCTGGGTCTCTTACATGCAAAGCAAGTGTCTTTTATTTGAGCAATGCCAACTGAAAGAACCAAGACAAAACCCTGGAAGCAGGCATTCCTATGGCACTTTGGGTGGAAATTGAAACTCCCCTGTTAAAGGCAATCTAAGGGCAAATATCAGTTAATAATATACACAGTATTTTTAAATAAAAAGCCACAAAGCATAAACTATCACCATAGAAAGGCCTTTTAAACTGCAAAAGCAGTTCTAGTAGTCACACTTAAAATAGTGACTTTAAGAGACTAGTTGGATAATTAAAGACCGGCTCCAGAGAAAGCCTTACATTCAAAACCCTGCCTAAGTATACAACAGGGGCGACTACACATATCTCATACCTTTTAATATGAGCTAATAAAACAAAATGAAGAAAACACGTCTGTCTCATAACCTTTTTTTCTTGTTTTTTTTGTTTTTTGGGAGGTCACACCCAGCAGTGCTTAGGGGTTACTCCTGACTCCATGTTCAGAAATTGCTCCTGGCAGGCACGGGGGACCATATGGGATGCTGGGATTTGAACCAATGACTTTCTGCATGATATCTCTCCAGCCCCTATCTCATAACTTTTTAAAAATTATGAATAAATAACATTGATAAGCATAAAATTAGCACCAACCGTCTTAGCAATGGATGGATGGATGGATGGATGGATGGATGGATGGATGGATGGATGGATGGATGGATGGATGGATGGATGGAAAGAGTGACTTAAGTGAGTAAGGTCCTTTCCTTGCGCATGACCAACCCAGGTTTAATCACTGATATTTCATATAACCCCCTGAGAATTGTCAGGAATAATTTCTGAGTGCACAAGTTACCCCTGAGCATCACTAGGTGTGGCACACAAAACACAAAATAAAATTGTGGGGGCTAGAGGGGAAGCATCACATATGGTCCCCTGAGCAAAGCCAGGAGTGATCCCTGAACATAAAGCTAGTACTACCCAAAAACAAAACAAAAGGTAGATAGCTAAATGAATTAATAATGGCTTTTTAGTCAATAACCAAAATACTAAAGAACTATATGAAAGAGAAAATAATAAGCATGAAATGGGTCATTTTAAAATTATTCCAGGTCATTTGTTTAGTGAGAAGAGAATTCTATTTCTTCCCAAATTGGCTAACAATTAGCCTTCCTATTGGTAATGAGTCTTACATGCTAATCGTGGGTATCCATAATCCAAATCAAACTGGAAATATGCAGGGTAGTAGGTAAGTACACATGTCTGCACTCAAGAATCACTCCTGGCAAGCTCAGGAGGCCTTATAATAATGAACCAGATTGGCTACATGCAAGATAAGTGCCCTATCCACTGTGCTATTTATCTTTTAAATACTGGCAAGATCCTGTGTTACTGCCCTACAAGCATCCCACACAAGGCTTGCTCTCATACAAATGAGAAGTATCTGCAATGAAAAATATACTTTTGTCAGCTCTGCAATTTATATAAAAAAAAACCCACAAACTTAAATGACTATATTTGATATTATTTTTGTGTTTTTTTTTTAATTTGAGGATTTTTAAAAGCAATTTAGAGGGGACTGGAGAGATAATACAGTGTGGAGATCCCTTGCCTTGCACATGGCTGACCTGGGTTTGATCCCTTTATTCCATATGGTTCCCAAGCCCAAACAAGTATAAGCATAGAGCCATGTGTAAACATTAAGTTGTCAGGTGTGGCCCCCCCAAACTAAAATAAATAAATGAAAGCAATTTAGAAATAGCACATGAAGTTAAAATCAGGGAAAATAAGGCTCCTTTCAGGGCCAGTAAGATAACTCAAGGGACTGCTTTACACATAGGAGTCCAGGGTTCGAACCCAGAACTGCATACATTTACACACTTTGCAAAATTTATTTTTTGCTTTTAGGCCACACCTGGCAGTGTTCAGGGTTTATACCTGACTGCTCAGGGTTCACTCCTAACTAGCTCATGGAACCGAATGGGGCCCAGATAATCAAACCTGGGTCAGCCACATGCAAGGCAAGTGCCTTACCTGCTATACTATTACTCTTGGTCATATACTTGCCAAAAATTTTCTTTAAATGGTTCTCTTCTTGTTTCAATTATGACAAAGATTGCTAATTTTAATTGTTTGTCCTTATTGAAAACAATGAAAAGCTTTCAGATGGAATGGTGAGGGGCTGTAGAAAGTATAGGGTGGTTAAGACACTAGCCTTCTATGCATCCAATGTCTTTGGATCCCAGGGGCACTACATATGGTATCCTGAGCACTGTAGAGCAAGCCCTTAGCACAGCTCAGGAACGGTCCAGCTCTACCCCCCTCCAAAAAATATCTAAAGATGAAAGTGTGAATTTTCTCTTACTTTATGGGACTCTCTCTTTTCTTTCCTAAATGAAACTATTTTACCACAAATAGGAACCCTAAATTTCCTACACATCACTCTCTTATGAAACTCACGTTTTGGGGGATAAGAGGTGTGATGCCTTTATGACTTACCAGACAGTAACATATGTCCTTCAAAAACTGTGGTAGGTGGAATTCTAGGTTTGTGGCTTTTCACAGCCTCAGCAATTTCCCTGAATTAAAAAGAAAAACACTGTATCTATTAATTAAAAACTAATTTAATTAAGCCTATTAAGTCTATTTAACATAATCACACTCCTAGCAAATGTGCAGCAGTGATTATGCCTTTTCGTTTTCTCAGCAATGCGGAACCAAATCTATAAGCTTTTTCTGTATCTGCTGCTCTGACTTAGTATTACACAAGTATCTTCATCCAGAAAGATGAAACTAACTCTAAGCACTGCTGGATGTGGCTCCAACCATCCCTAGCAAAAAATTACTCCCCAATTTGTTTTGTTCTGGGGCTATATTTTGCAATGCTCAGGACTTACACCTGGATCAGCCACATGCAAAGCAAGCACCTTATCTACTATGACATCTCTCTGGCTCCACTCTTAAGATTATTTTTAATCATTCATACTCATTTTAACCATTATTATTCATACTCATTTTAACCATTAAGCATTCATGAATTATGGTGCTGATCAACCTGGAAGGTTGATCTGATCAGCTAGCTATTGCACTAAACTTATCAGATCTAGCATTAAATGTCCTCCTCCTACAAAATTAGTTTTGGAAGAGAGAAACATTTTAAGTAAAATAAGCCAGAAGGAGAAAGACAAATAATAGATGATCTCATCCATATGTAGGACCAAAGAAAGAAAACAAGGGAAACAAAACATGTCCAAATTAGTATTAAGATATGGTTATCACTATAAAAACAGTAAGTATATGCACACATATATAAGAGGAAGTCTATATATACAGACCAAAGTATAGGCAAAGCTAGTTTCCTTTAGCTTATAGATAGCTGCTTTTCTTACATCTGTCTTCACATAGTTCATACCTCTATGAATGTCAAATATTAATCTCTTCATAAAAGAAAACAGAGTCCAATTAGATTAGTCTGCCCTGAAAACTGCCCTTTCCTTAAAAACCTTTAGGAAGGCCCCCTCCCCCACAAAAAAGTCACAGTCAGAGGAACTTGGTGTTAGTATTTCATATATATAAATATAAGGCATAAGGAAGTGTAAAAACTTCATTCCAGAGCTGGAGTGATAGTATAGTGGGTAAGGTATTTGCCCAGCTTTGGGTGGGGTCAACCCAAGTTAGATCTCTGGCATTCCATATGGTTCGTCAAGCACTGCAAGAAGTGATTTTTGAGTAAAGTGTTCAGTAATCCCTGAACATCTCTGGGTATGTCCCAAAAACAAACACTTCATGTCTCACAAAAGGCAATACTATTTAGAAGTGATTATTACCTGATATGATCTGGTGTGGTACCACAGCATCCACCAACTATATTGACCAAGCCATCCATAGCAAAGTTCTGCATTTTAGAAAAGATAACTTATCAGGAAATTCATTTGAATTTTAAACTTACAACTACCAATTCAGCAGAAAATCAAAACAACATTTTCTGAATAA
This sequence comes from Crocidura indochinensis, assembly GCA_004027635.1. Classification (NCBI taxonomy): domain Eukaryota; kingdom Metazoa; phylum Chordata; class Mammalia; order Eulipotyphla; family Soricidae; genus Crocidura; species Crocidura indochinensis. Next base: position 9,990 of record PVKC010046376.1, read on the forward strand.
CTAGTTTTACATAAAAAGATAGAGAACATATTTAACTCTAGATATGTCAAGTACTTTGACAGAAATTAAAAACAAGGAGTAGGTCAGCTCTACAAAATTCTTCATATTGTTTAAAATGCAACTGGGTATTTATATGCCTATCTGATCACAATAAGAATTTTTTTAAGCCTATATACTGAGTTGAATAAAAGTTGCATAATACATGCAAAATTTTAATTAAAAGAGTTAAAGAATTAAAAACTCAGTTTTCTGTCACAATAGCCATATTTTGAGTGTTCCATTAACTTGTCATAAAATCTATGGCATGGACAGTGGGTTTTTTTGTTTTGTTTTGTTTTGTTTTGTTTTTTGGGCCACACCCAGTGACACTCAAGGGTTACTCCTGGCTATGAGCTCAGAAATGGCTTGTGGCTTGGGGGACCATATGGGACGCCAAGAGATCAAACCGTGGTCTGTCCTAGGCTAGCGTGCTCAAGGTAGACGATGCCTCGCGCCCTGCACTACTGATCCGACCCCCATGGACAGTGTTTAGTCACAGTCTGATAAAGAGTAACTAGGAAAAGAAGACAAGGTAATAGTAAGTTGGAGCACTGAAAAATTCATCTTCCGAAGTTGCCTTGCATGCAGCCAACCCAGGACCAACCCTAGTTTGATCCCTGGCATCCCATATGGTCCCCTGAGCCTGACAGGAGCGATTTTGAGCACAGAGCCAGGAGTAACCCCTGAGTGCCTCTGAATGTGGCCCAAACACGAAAATAAACCAAAAAAATTAAGTCAGCAATTGTTTAGTCATTAAGTTCAAGGATGAAAATTTAAAGACAAAGAAAATCTTTAGTAATGGAGGAATTGTGGGTAGTAAGGTCTCATGAACTATGGTTCAAAGATAGTAGTATGGGAAAAAATTAGGGGCCAGTGAGGAGCAGAGGCGGTATCTACTCCATCCAGCAATGTATGAAAGAAGTACTACTAGAAAGGAAAGACAAATTTTCAATTGAAGTGGCTTAAATTTCATCAGAAAGTTTCCAGCATCTTCAGAGAAAATTGCCCTCAAACCCTCCCCCCTCCCACTTTCTTTCCCTCTCCCTCCCTCCACCATCTTAATTCAGAGTATTGATTCTAAGCTATTGTATATACGCTGGAATTTCTTTAAAAGAGC
>PVKC010046377.1:0-11236 GCA_004027635.1 Crocidura indochinensis
TAACCCCTGAGAGTTCAGCCAGCTGGGTGTGGCCCAAAAACCAAACCAAAAAAAAAAAAAAAAAACCCCAAAATAACAAAACACCTGACATGCCTATATACTATTGGTCTTTGGGCCCATAATTATAGCACTTTCCTTGAAGGGTTACCTGGGTCCCATTATTCTTCCATTCTAGCCTCCTTTATGTTAAACTTCTTGCATCAGTGGTGTCCTAATCTGGAGCTTTTCCATTCTCTCCTCTGGCGTATCTTTCTGAATGCTCCATTCCCTGCACCTTCCTCCAGTTCCCTCAGTTAGCAATATTCTTTCCTTTGAATAATTTGCCAACTCACTCTTCCCCATCATGTGAGACCCAGCTCTTTCTGACTAGCCTGCAAAAGGCTTGCCCTCGCTGCCTCTAACCTGTCCAGCTTCTTACTTACATATCTTTAGCCCCTGAGAGCCCAGTAACCTGCTATCTGCCCAAATTCATCATCAGACTGTTTTTCATCTCCAAGACTCCAAAGCCTGGCAAAGCGCCTAGAACAAAATATATTAAATGTTTACTGTAACCAAGTACAAATCAATAAAATGTGTTTAAAATAAATGAACTAATGAACTAAAAAAGAAATGTTTATTTCGTGTATGAAGAGACAAAACTCCTTTCCTCCCTGATTCTATAAAGAGAGACACAAAGGAAAAAGTTGAGTGAGGGTAGGAAGAAATCACTTTAGTTTCTCGATTCCAAGGTAATGCATCTAGAAAATGCAGCAAAAATGAGATCACTGCAAAGTCCGAGGGCATTTATAAAAGGCCGGTTTTGTTTTAGTTTGCTTTTTTTTTTAAAGCAGTGCCCAGAGATTAATTACCCCTGGCTCTGGGCTTAGGAATCACTCCTGGCAGGGCTCACGGAACCTATGTGGTACAGGGGATAGAACCCAGTCAGCTGCATTGAAGGCAAATACCCTATCTGCGGCACTACTATCCCTTACCTGTCATTTTAGCAGCTTGTCATATTCAACTTCTTTCTGACTTGAAGAGAAAGATTACAGGACTTAAGTATTGTCCAGGCCACTGGTCAACTCTCTGTTTCTATTTCTCAGCAGCATTTGTCACAGTTTATCACTACCTCTTTCACCCTGAAACATTCTATCTGTGATATCTATGACATCACTTCTGCTTGGTTTCGCTCCTATCTCACAGCTTCTGCTTCTCAGTTTCCTTTGCTGGCTCCTCTTCCACTAGTTAACCTGAAAAGTTTCTCAGGACTGATTCCTGAGGACCTTTCTTGGTTTTCTTTGCCTTCTTTTTTCTTAATATCACATAAATTAACTCATTGGCTTTTTTTTTTTAAATAAACTATTTATTTATTGGTTTTGGGGCCACACCCAGCAGTGTACAGGGGCTACTCCTGGCTCTGCACTAAGAAATCGCCCCTGGCAGACTGGGGGACCATATGGGATGTGGGATGCTGGGGATCGAACCAGGTCCCTCCCGGGTTTGGCAAATGTAAGGCAAATGCCCTACTGCTCTGCTATCTCTCCAGCCTCAAATTAACTCATTGTTAATGTTTCCATTGGTAGAGCTTCTAATAGGTCATTCATTTATTCAGTTTTCCAATGGTGGGGCTCAGAGGACCAAATAGAGTGTATATTTACCATGTGCAAGGCAAATGCCTTACCTGCTGTACTATCTTTCTAGCCATTCTTTCTTTATAACAGACTCTCTATTTCAGGGGCACACAGTGCCTAAGTAACTGTAGAAGACTACATTTCCCTCTATATGACTATGTGTGGTCAATAAGACATAAGCAAGCACGATAGAGTTCCAAGACAATCTTCTTCCTTCTGGGGGTGGACGTGAGGGCAATGGGATGCCAGGGATGGAATGGTAACAGGAGTAAGCCTAGCCCTTTGAGCTATCTCCTGAATCTCTAAGGCAATCTTCCTAGAAAGGGGACACGCTGAAAGTGATATTAAGTCTGCAAACCAGTTGTGAAGGATAAGAGACCAAGTCTGCCTCCCATTTGGACTGATTTTTCATGGACATATATTACTATCTTGTCATCCTTCATTTTTGTGTTAATTACAACCGAATCCCATCCTAACATACATTCCCATTGTTGTTGACTCACTTGCCTGCCTCCTGCTAGAAAGCTGAGTCCATATCCAAAAAGGGCTCCACGTATTTAGCTCACACAAAGCATTGAAAGACAGATTAAGATATTTGTGTTGATGAGAGAAGTAGAATGCCTATTGCGAATACAGGCAGGGGTAGGAGAGAGGAGGGGAGGCATGGGTAGTGGGAACGTTGCACTGTCTATGACCGAAACCTAGCTACAAACATGCCAATAATCATGGTGCTTAAAGATTTATTATTAAAAAAAAAAGATATTTGTGTGGACCCTTTAAGTCTCTTGCAGATAAGTAACCTTGTCTTTCTGACCTAGAAAGACTTCCACTTGGTAGAATCTCCAGGGGACGACCATGTATCCTAATGAATAGTGTTTGCTTAATGAAGAAGCAATGCTGGACGGTGTACCCCACTGAGAAATTCTCTTCTAAGGGAACCCCAGTCTGTCGGATACCTTCGAAGCAACTGGAGCATCATTTAACTGTCGGTGTGGCAGTCAGTCAGTCCATCTCACTCAAAGGAGGAAAAGACAAAATAAAAACCTCTTCGTGGGGAAAAGCTGGCGGGGGGATGATGGCACTAGCCAGAAGAGGAGGCTCAGAAAGAGCTCAGGGCCTGCCCAAGATGGCCGCCGCCGCCAGCTGCCGGAGCGAGAGGGCGGGGCTCGCCGCCACGGTTATGGCCACGCCCCCGGGGCCCAGACCACGCCCCTCGGCCGGAGCTGCGGGTTCTGAGGTGTCGGCTCGGCGCCTGCGCAGAAACGGCGGCGCGCGGGGCGGAGGCTTTATAGTCGCTGGGTCGCGGCGGCTCGGCTTCTCGCCGAGGGCAGGGCGGCCGGGGCCGCAGCCGCAGCCGCAGCCGGAGCCGGAGCCGGAGCGGGCGGGTCGGGCCGAGCCGGGAGAGCTGGGGCGGGCGCTGTGGCGGCGCTGGGCGCTGCCCGCCGCCCGTCGGCCTCGGCGGGCCATGGGGTCGGAGAAGGACTCGGAGTCGCCGCGCTCCACGTCCATCCACGCGGCCGCGCCGGAGCCCAAGTGCCGCAGCGGCCGGCGCCGGCGCCTGCCCTTCCACAGCGTCTTCTCGGCTTCGGCCCGCGGCCGCCGCGCCCGCGCCAAGCATCCGCCGCAGGCCGAGCCGCCGCCGCCCCGGGCCGCGTCGCCGCCGCCCGCCCCGGCCCCGGCCCCGGCCCCGGCCCCGGAGGCCCCGGCTCGGGCGCAGGCTCCGGCTCCGGCTCAGGCCGCCGAGGCGCTGCCCGCGGAGCCGGCGGCGGAGGCCGAGGTGCGCGCGGAGGCCGATGAGGCGGCGGCGGGGCCCGGGCCCGGGCCCGGGCCGGCCGCTGCCGAGGCGGCGGAGGGCGGCGCGGGCTCGAGCGCGGAGGAGGTGGAGTGCCCGCTGTGCCTGGTGCGCCTGCCGCCCGAGCGGGCCCCGCGCCTGCTGAGCTGCCCGCACCGCTCGTGCCGCGACTGCCTCCGCCACTACCTGCGCCTGGAGATCAGCGAGAGCCGCGTCCCCGTCAGCTGCCCCGAGTGCAGCGAGCGCCTGCACCCGCACGACATCCGCCTGCTGCTGGCCGACCCGCCGCTCATGCACAAGTACGAGGAGTTCATGCTGCGCCGCTACCTGGCCTCGGACCCCGACTGCCGCTGGTGCCCGGCGCCCGACTGCGGGTGAGCGCGCCCTCCGGAGGGCGGGGGGCGTGGCGCGGGGACCCCCGTCTTTCCCCGCCACCCGCCCACCCACTCATCCCTCCCTCCGTCCCTCCCTCCCCGGGCTGGACGCCCTCTGCCAGCGCGCTCTCCGGGGAAGCTCTGGGCCGGAGCCCAGAGGAGTCCCGGGGGCGACTGGGCAGCGAGGGGAGGGAGCTCCGTCCCTCAGGTCGGCTTGGTTTGCGAGGAGCGAGGCGCGAGGCCCCTCGGCTGCTGGGCTGCTTTCTCCCTGCATGCCCGCGCCACGCTTCCGAAGGAGGGGTGTGTCCGCGCGCCCGGCTCACAGCATTGCGGGAGAAAGGGGGCGGCGGTGGGGATGGCTGGCGGGGAGGGAATGAAGCCAGGAGGGAGAGGCCCCCTGGCCGTCACCCAGCTCGCTGGGGTGTGTTTCGGGGAGTCCCTGAGCCTCGTGCCATCGCGAGTCACCCGGCGGGTGTGACCCTGCCTCCAGGATCAGGGCGCTTTCTTTGTCCGGAGAAGCGGCGGGACACCTTGGAGGAGGCGGCCAGAAGGATGGTGCACCGGAAGGAAAGAGAAAATAAATGTCTTTCTCAGGCCCCTCGATGTGACTCACGTTCTTCGCCCGCCCCCGAGATGGTCCAGTGCGCCTCGGGTGCCGGGAGATTAAGTCAGGGAGAGATTCGGGGAGCATCCCGGGCGCCCCGCCGCCCCCCACACACCCTTGTACCGAGCTGATGGTTAGGTTCATTAGGACGTCCGGGGGAATGTCCGCGTGTTGTCTCTGGGTCTGGGACTCGGATGTGACATTACTTGTTCTGTGACCTTGGACAGATCATTTTATTCTTGTGTGTCATGTTTCGGGGACAAAGACTCTCGAGAGTGCTTGCCGGAGACTTATTGTCTGTGAACGCGATGCTAGTCAAAAGCTTAGTCGGTGAGCCTTTGCTTCAAAGGGTTCAAGAAGGGTTTTTAATGGCAGCCTGAACCGCCAGGCCCTTTCAATATTTCCACGACAGTGCTACGGTCCCCATTCAAAGAGGCTGTCTTGGAGTGGAGGAAGAGGAATTGACTTCTATCTTTCTCCTCTTCCAGACTTGGGTCTGCTATCAGCCTCACATAGGTGGGATTTCAGACTTAACTTTATAGTCAGAAGCCCTTACCACGGATCACTTTTGCTCTCTGTTGACATCAGAAAGACCCCTGTAGACTCTTGACAGAGTTGACCTCTAGCTAGTGGCCTACTGACCGTAAAATATTAGTTCCTATGACATTCAGGGATGTTTCTGTAAAAGAATACTTACTGCATGGTTGCTTTTGGACTAGCAATATGACCACTTTTTTGAGAGAAGTTTCCTTGAATTTTAACTTAAGAAACAAGGAATTACCGATCACCGATTATCTTTCTAGGAGAGTTCACCTTTCATTCTTTTTTATCTTGGAAATAAATTGTCTTTGTCACATCAGTAAAAAAGAACAAGAATTAGTTTATGATCTTACTAATAACTAATCATTACTGATTTGAAATTTATTGAACAATTAGGGCATTTATTTTAGTTAAATATTGGGTTAGTGCCATCCCGATTTTTAAATCTATTTTAATTTTGGGGGGTGCTACACTCAGTGATGCTCAAAGGTTCGGTTCTGCGCTCAGGAATCACTCCTGGTTTGCTTTGGTGACCCGTTTGAAAACCTGATTGAACCCCTGTTCAGCGGCTTGCATGGCAAGCTGTACTACCTCTCTGACCTCAGCATTTGTAATTTAAACCAGCTTTTTCCTATTTTAATTAGTCAAATAATTGTAGCGCTGACATATATGCATACACATAGCGACATAGTTTAGTATTTAAATATTCCATCAATGTTTGAAGATGAAATCCCTGGAGAGAAAGTACACTGGCATCTTGAGTATCTGTCAGATATTTTGGTACTTTGTTCCTTAAGACACTGTAATATTTTGATCTGGTCTGACAGGAAGCAAATGATAAAATGATGTAAATTGAGTAAGACTTGTTCAGGGTCATATAATTAGTGAGTGGTAGAATGAAGTTTGCATTTAACTGGTTTTAACTCCAACTATTCTTTCCTCTTACATTTAGGTTGGCCCAATCTCTCTCTGGCCCCTTGTCTCTTTTTTTTTTTCCTGCCACTTATTTTTAACACTAGAAGAAATTAGCTTTTTCTTTGTTTTGGTTTTTGGGCCACACCCAGTGATGCTCAAGGGTTACTACTACTGGCTATGTGCTCAGAAATCACTCCTGACTTGGGGGACCATATGGGATGCCAGGGATCGAACCATCCTGGCTCAGCCGTGTGCAAGGCAGATGCCCTACCACTTCGCTATCACTCCGGCCCTAAAATTAGCTTTTAATTTTGTTTTGTTTTTGGGCCACACCTGGTGACGCTCAGGGGTTACTCCTGGCTCTGCTCTGAGAAATGGCTCCTGGCAGGTTCTGGTACCATATGGGGATTGAACCCAGTAGGCTGCTTGCAAGGCAAACGCCCTTTCTGCTGTGCAATCGCTTTGACCCCTAGCTTGTATTTTTTTTTTTTTAAATCAAACTTTGGTTTGGAAAAAAGTCATATATGTGAAAGATAAGAGAAGCCTAACACCCACTTACCTTATTTTTCTCTTACCTGACCATCATTCTTCCTAGGAGTAAGCCCTGAGCATTGCCAGGTGTGGCTAAGAAAACAGGGGGAAATAGAAAGCTATCTCATTTAGGAGTGCTTTTTGTTGTTGTTGTTATGGGGGAGGACACTTGGTGGTGCTTAGGACTTCCGGCTTTGTGCTGAGGGTCCATTTCTGGTAGTGCTCTGGGGACTACTATATCTGGTGCTGTGATTGGATCCATGCTGGCCATGTAAATAAGTGGTGATAAACTCAATTTATAAGGAAAAAAAAAACAGTTCAAGAAAAAGAAAAAAAGAAACAGTTTAGGTGTGAGACCCAACATCTCATAGCTAATAATTGTATAATATTTTTAAAGTTTGATACCTAAGCACCAGATCTTTGTATAGACTCCTAAATTGGGGCTGGGGCAATATCACAGCTGTAGGGCGTTTGTCTTGCACTCGACCAACCCAGGACCGACCCTGGTTAGATTCTTGGCATCCCATATGGTCCCCAGAGCTTGCCAGGAGTGATTTCTTTTTTGTTTGTTTTGTTTTGTTTTTTGGGTCACACCTGGCAGTGCTCAGGGGTTACTCCTGGCTCCATGCTCAGAAATTGCTCCTGGCAGGCACGGGGGACCATATGGGGCACCGGGATTCGAACCGATGACCTTTTGCATGAAAGGCAAACGCCTTACCTCCATGCTATCTCCCAGGCCCCACCAGGAGTGATTTCTAAGCACAGAGCCAGGAGTAACCCCATATTGCCACTGGGTGTGGCCCAAGAACCAAAAGAAAAAGAAACTCCCAAATTATGTAAATATGTTGTAATTTCATTCAGGTGCCCTCTTGTTGATTTGGGGGTGGGGTGGACCATACTTGGTGGTGCTTGAGGGTTACTCCTGGCAGTCTCAGGTACCATCTGGGATGCCAGGGATTGAACTGGGTCGGCTGCATGCAAGGCAAAGGCCTTACCCGCTATGCTATTGCTCTGGCCCCAACGGTTTTTGGGTTACACCTGGCAGCGCTCAGGGGTTACTCGTGACTCTATGCTCAGAAATCACTGATGGCAGGTTCGGGGTACCATATGTATAGGATGCTGGGATTTGAACCACCGTCCTTCTGCATGCAAGGCAAACACCTGCCCCCATGCTATCTCTCCAGCCCCCTCTTGTTGATTTCTAACCCTTTCAGAATCAAGATGGCTAAGGACAAATTTTTTGAATAACCCACCATTCCAGTCTCTTATTGCTGCCTAGATTCTCCTGCAGAATCTTCTTCCACTTCACCATTGCCCTCCACCTGACACCAGCAAATATAACTATTGGCCTTCCCAAACAACTGGACTAGACCATCTGGTAAACAGGAAGCTTCTGTTCCTCTCTAACACATTAAGTAGGGACGATCAAGCTCCCTGAGCAAGGCAAATTTCTCAGTGAAGAGTGTTTGATTTTTCATTCTCCAAAACTTTCTTAATTTAGGTTCAGACCCTTTTTGCCCACCACTTTTCCTTCCGTCTGTTTCCCTGCCATCCTTGCTGTCATCCCCCACCCCAATACATCGTTCTCACATTTGCCAGAGTAGCTGTTCTAAAGTGAAATATTTTAGATAATTTCCTGTGTTTAACATTGTTCATATTCAGGGCCAGTGAGAGAACACAGTGAGCCGTGGCCGACCAAGGGTTCCATCCCCAGTACCCAATATAGTTCTCAACTACCTCCAGGAATGATCCCTGAGTGCAAAGTCAGGAGTAAGCACTGAGCATAACCATCAGTAGTCCCATATCTAAAAATAAATGCATGAATATGCCCAAAACAAATTTAAAAAACCTTGTTAATTCTTGAAGTATAAGATAACTTCTCGGGGGCCGGGCGGTGGCGCTGAAGGTAAGGTGCCTTGCCAGCGCTAACCTAGGACGGACTGCGGTTCGATCCCCCGGTTCCCCATATGGTCCCCCGTGCCTGTCAGGAGCGACTTCTGAGCGAATAGCCAGGAGTAACCCCTGAGCGTCACCAAGTGTGACCCAAAAACAAACAAACAAAAAAAAAAAACCAAAAAAAAAACCAAAAAGATAACTTCTCAAAATTTGGGCTGGAGATACAGTACAGTGGGTATGGCACTTTGTTTGCACATGGGCAACTCAGGTTCCATCTTCATCATCCTAATGGGCTCCTGAACTTACCAGAAGTGATTCCTGAGCTCAGTGTAAGATGTGGCCTGAAAAATAAACAAAATAGGGGCCCGGAGAGATAGCACAGCGGTGTTTGGCTTGTCCCGAGCCTGCCAGGAGCTACTTCTGAGCACAGAGCCAGGAGTAACCTCTGAGCACTGCCGGGTGTGACCCAAAAACCAAAAACTAAAAAAATAAAAAAATAACAACAACTTTGAAAACTGATTTTATGATCTGTAACCATTAATAATATCCTTTCTGGTATCATATTATCTTAAACAATATCCTATCATCAAGAAGCAACATTAAGTCTCTTCTTTGGAGCCTGAAGCAGTAGAAAGGTAGGTAGAGCATTTGCCTTGCACGTGAGTGACCTGGCTTCAATCCCCAGCATCCCATATGGTTCCCCCAAGCCTGCCAAGAGTGATTTCTGAACACAGAGCTAGGAATAACCCCTGAGCACTGCCTGGTGTGGCCCTCCCCACAAAAAAGTCTCTAGTTTGTATTAAAGCCTGTGGTTAACAATATGGGAGAGTAAGTAGATCTGGGGAATGACTAGAAATCAATCTGAAAGGTAGACTGATTTAAGTTGCTAGACTTGTTGCTATGACTTGTATGCTAAACTTCAAATTGCTATGTCATGCAAACAAGTTTTACCTCTTTTAAATTTTCTGTCTTTTTTGTTGAGGTAACTTGGGCCAAATGTAACATGAAAGATAATCTTCTAGAATGGAATATGAATTGGAGTGAGATACAAGAAACCAGAGCGGAGACTCTTGCAGTTGTCTGGCCAAGAGATGACTGTAGAAGACTCAGTTTGAAGGAAGGAAAAGGGAGATAGTAGGGGAACAGCTCATTAGAGGAACTTTTTGTTTTGTTTTGTTTTTGGGCCACACCAGGCATAGCTCAGGGGTTACTCCTAACTATTTGCTCAGAAATAACTCCTGGCAGGTACGGGGGACCATATGGAACACCGGGATTCGAACCAATCACCTTAGGTCCTGGATCGGCTGCTTGCACTGTGCTATCTCTCTAGCCACTCATTAGAGGAACTTGATTGAAATGTTGCTTACACATGTTCAGTGGCCATTTGTAATAGAAGTTACATGCCTTGAGATAGGGGTTACAGATAAAATACTGGAACACACTTATAAGCTCCATGCTCTGTTGCAGCATAATTATATTCAAGTTAAAAAGATTTCCCCCTGGGGTCCCGGAGATAGCATGGAGGTAAGGTGTTTACCTTTCATGCAAAAGGTCATCGGTTCGAATCCCGGTGCCCCATATGGTCCCCCGTGCCTGCCAGGAGCAATTTCTGAGCATAGAGCCAGGAGTAACCCCTGAGCACTGCTGGGCGTGACCCAAAAACCAAAAAAAAAAAGATTTCCCCCTATAGCTAAAGTTTATGGCCTAGCCTATTACACTTGATATTTCTAAGGACTTGGGAAATTATAAAAATAAATAAAAGTTGTATTAACTTGAGAAGGTTTCATCTGTATTTTTAACGGTATGTAATTTTATGTCTTTCATTTAACTTTTTTTTTTTTGGGCCACACCCAGTGACGCTCAGCGGTTACTCCTGGCTATGCGCTCAGAAGTTGCTCCTGGCTTGGGGGACCATATGGGAAACTGGAGGATCGAACTGTGGTCCGTCCTAGGCTAGCGCAGGCAAGGCAGGCACCTTACCTCCAGCGCCACCGCCCAACCCCCTTTCATTTAACTTATATTTTTCCTTCGATTTCTAATTTGTATACTTACATACTAAGAGCTACTTCATTGTAGTTCATGGAAGAGAACAAAAAGATATTTAAGAGAGCTGGAGAGGGGCCGGAGAGATAGCATGGAAGGTAAGGCGTTTGCCTTTCATGCAGAAGGTCATCGGTTTGAATCCCGGCGTCCCATATGGTTCCCCCGTGCCTGCCAGGAGCAATTTCTGAGCATGGAGCCAGGAGTAATCCCTGAGCACTGCCGGGTGTGACCCAAAAACCACCACAAAAAAAAAAAAAAAAAAAAAAAACAGAGAGAGAGAGAGAGAGAGAGCTGGAGAGATAGCTCAGCGGTAGGGCATTTGCCTAGCAAGCAGCCATTCTAGGATGGACAGTGGTTCGAATCCTGGCATCCCAGTTCCCTATGCCTGACAGGAGCGACTTTTTTTTTTAATTTTTATTGTGACCAAAGTGCATTACAAATCTTTCAATACATCATTTATGGTACATACTGACAATGAATGAGGGGCATTCCCACCACCAGTGCTGTCCTCCCTCCACCCCTATTCCCAATATGCATCCCATATCTCCCTCCTTTACCCCCCAGAATGCTAGTGCAACTGGTCTCCACCGCTTGTTATAGATTGACCATCTATTCCACCGTCATTGGAGATAAAAAGGATAAGAAAAAAGGGAGAAAAAAATTTGTTGACAACTACCAAAAAAAGAAAGAAGAGAGGGAGGAAAAAAAGAAAAGAAAAGAAAAATGGAAGAAAAAAGAAAAAAAAATGGACCCGGCAAATAAAAATAAAAATAAATCTCTAAATAATAACCACAAGAGTGAAAAAGAGAAAAGTGGAAGAAAAAAGAGAAGGAAAATAAAGTAAAAAACTAACAAATCAAAACAAAACAAGAAAAAGTATGGGTTCTGGAGTGGTAGGGCTTGGCGTTCCCCCCCCCCCTTTTTTTTTTTT
>PVKC010046378.1:0-11246 GCA_004027635.1 Crocidura indochinensis
ACATGGCCATCAACAATGAATGAATTTCTTTTTCCCACCAGATTCTCACTAAAAAGGGATGTTTTCAGTCTTTTTTATATATGACATTCTTACTGTTGTTAGAATTGGAGAGACAAGTAAAAATTGGAGAAAAAATATATTATGTAAAAGAAAATTATAGGTTTTTACTGAAACAACATAGTTTTATCAAGTGAAACATAGATAGAAATATATTATTAAAGGGGCCAGAGTGATAGCACAGAAGGCAGGGTGTTTGCCTTGCACTCATCCAATCAAAGTTTGATCCCCAGCATCCTATATGGCCCCCCTGAAATTACTGCTAGGAGTGATCCCTGAGCACTGCTGGGTATGACTCCAAACAAACAAATAAGCAAATAAGCAAGCAAAGACAATAAAAGAGAAAAGGTGGGATAAAAAGAGGAAGTACATATTCTGTAGAGAATACATGATGCTCCAAGGTGAGGAAGTACATATTCTGTAGAGAATACATGATGTTCCAAGGTGAAAGAAACAAGTAAACAAAGATATGTAGAGACAGGTAAGCAAGATATATGTTCAGGAAAGAACATGGGCCTGAAGAGCAAGTTAAAATTGATTTTTGCTGCATTCACAAAAGCAGAATAAGCAATAAATGTTTTGTAATATCAAGGGGATTAATTCAATAGAAGATATACCTATGCAAAATTTGTTACATACCTTATAATATTGTTCTAGTGTAGAGCAAAAATGGCCCAACCTGGAGATAAAAGTGATAAATCTACCCTTCTAATAGGTGAGTTTAACTCTTTATCAATCGTTAATTGATGAAGGTGAAAAATAGGCATGTGGTGCCATGACAGTTCTCATTTCAATTAGGTGGAATTTTTAATTAGTACTAATTATTTTGGAAAATATTTTCCAATATTTTAAACTTTATTAAACACCATGATTCCCAGAGTTTTCCATAATATACTTCATTCAGGTATTCAATGTTCTTACACCAATTCCACCAGGGTGACCTTCTCTGTACCAGTTTCCCCAGTTTCACATATACCCTTAAGCCTGACCCCTTCCTTAGAAGGCACAAAATAATTCACTCAATATTGCTTTTCACTATATATATCACAAATGGAATAAATAAAGTCACTGAGGATTCACTAGGCAGTTAGGTGATACTTGATATATTTGTGTTGATTTTACTCATTGAATCAATTGGGCTACCCATTTTTGGGTACCATTTTTGGGCTACTCAGAATTCTACCCATCAAATTTTCTGTGCTCCTAGTGGGCTGTCCGTACTGTGAAATTTGGAAATATAACTACAGGATCTAAAGAACTGGAATGATCTAGCATCTTGGCATCTCTTTGAGATTAGTAGTGGAGTTGTGGATATTTATAAGCAGGTGAAAGTTACATGTGTGAGGTGCTTTGTCTTCCTGCAGGGTGGGGTCTCAGAATGCCTTCATCTCAAAAAGCTCTTGAGATTTCAGCCCAGAGACTTGGCCTACTTATGGCAAATCAGTTGTAGTGTCTCTCCAAGATTAGCCATGGAACTGGGCCATTATATGCCAGGGGAAGTCAGATGTGGGCATGGGGTGCTGGACCTTCTGAAAAGTCAGGAATTTAGTCTGCCACATCGCAAGAAGGCAACAGAGATCTTAGCTTGGAGACTGAGGTCTACCTGGATGACTCAACTGAGGTGTCTTTACAAGATTAATCCTGAAAAACATTTTTATGCATGACATGACTCGTATTTTGTTCGTTTATAAGTCTTAGAGGAAGTTTGCACATATAAGCAGGTGATACCACAAAAATGCTTCTATTGATATATAATATAAAGAGTAGTTCCGTAATAGTTTATGAGCACATAATAGTATTTAATGCTTGTAAACTTTGTGAACTGATAGTGTAAGTCAACCATTTTTATGAGATGCATTCTGGCAGATATGAGGTGATATTGTAATTTTGATTTGTAGTTTCCTGATAACAAGTGATGTTAAACATCTTTTTATATACTTGATAATCACCTTGATGTGCTCCTGCAAAAATGACTATTCATATAATCTGCCTTTTTTTTAAATTTGGTTATTTGTTTCTTTTATTGAGTCATCTGAGTTCTAAACGTATGTTGGATACTAATTCCTTGCCAGATGCTTGAGTTTTGAATATATTTTATTCAGCATATTGCCTTTTTATTTTGTTAATGGTTTAAATTTTCATTGTGTTTTGAGCAATATTCAAAAAATTACAAAACCCATGCCGAGGAGCTTGCCACCTGCTCTTTTCTAGATATTTTATGGTCTGGGACCTTACAGTAAAGTAATTCATCTGGAGTTAATGTTTTATATAATATAAGATATATGGTTTCAGTTTTATTCCTTGTCATGTGACTACAAATATATATATATATATACTTGTGAATGCTCATATAAGAGACATTTATGCTCATCTCTATTCACATTTCTGCACAGAAGCCACCAGAGTGATGCTCAGGTCATGAAGTGCCAAGGATCAAACCCAGAACAGCATATATTCAATGCAAGTGCTCTACACCAGCTACATTTTAATACTCATAAATGTTTTCTTTAATTTTAAGCAATATAGTTTACATTACTGTTAGTGGTAAGATTAGAGTGTATAAAGTGTTCATATCTCTTCACAACAATTTTTCCTTAATTTTTTTATTCAGACACCTTGAAACTAAAGTTAATAATGATTATATTGCAGGCATACAGTCTTTCAATGTTAATACTATCATGAGTGCCCATGTCCCTCCACATATACTGCGTATAGTCTGCTTCAATGATAAGCATCGTTTTATTTTAGATTTGCTCTCTGACTTAAAGTATTATTGCTAATAGGGTTGCATACATAGCAATTTACCACATTTTAGCATCATAATCTCCTGGTTGAAGGCATCCTTTCACCATAGTCATTGCTCAGTCCCACTCCTATTCCTCAAACCCCTCAATTTGCATGGTTCCTACTGAATATCAGTTCTCGTGTTCTATGTTTCCATCCTTTGGAAATCCATCATCATGTCAAATATTACTTTATATCCACATATGAGAGAGATAATTCTGTTGGATCTCTCTTCCTCTAACTTCACTCAGCGTGATAATCTACAGGGTCTCCTCGTGTAGCAGCAAAATTGATAACTTTATCTTTTCTTGTGATCAAATATAATTCTATTTTTATGTATATGTCCTAGTTTCTTTATTCAGTTATCTATTCTTGAACACTTGGGTTATGTCCAGATATGGGCTATTGTGGATGGTGCTGCAGGGGACATAGGAGTGTAAATGTCTTTTCTCCATTGAGGCTTGGATATATTCCAAAAAGTGAAATGACTAGATCAAATAACTAATTTTTAAGAAATGTCTATATTTTAATGAAACCATAATGATTAAAAATCCTCCATATTTGGATTTCAAGCATACAGTTACAGTGAAACGGGTCATTCCCACCACCAGTGTTGACCTTCCTTCACCAATGTTTACAAAATGGATTTTATATCACTACACTTTGCCTTCTGGTCTGCCAGTATAATGGACACTTTTTAAATTTAGGTTGTTATAGTTTGGGTCTCTTGATACTATTGTTGTTGATTTTGGCTTGAATATTCAGTTCTGTCCTTTGTTATATCCACCAATGTACCTGAGACCATTTAGCCCCAGATACTCATTTCTAATTATTTTTCCATATTAATTTTACAGAAAAATGCAGAAATGTAAGGTAAAACAAAGTTCTATGGAAAAGGCATGAGTCCCTTTTGAAAATTAAAATAAAAAAAATGGTGTGGCAGATTTTTTTGCATAGGTGCATCAAGAATTGGAGAAAATAGAAAAGAAAAATCATTGATTTAAAAAAGGGGTGTCCCTATCCATGAACCATTCTGCCATAAGACCAAATATAGGCTAGGGGCATAACTAAGCTGTCTAACCCCAACGTCTCTATTCATGGTTGTTCATGGTCCCAGTAAAAGTTCTCAATCATGGGGTTGGAGAAGTGGCACAAGTAGTACGGAGTTTGCCTTGCATGCACTAACCTAGGACAGACTATTATTCTATCCTCCGGTGTCCCATATTATCCCCCATGTTAGGAGCGATTTCTGAGTGCATATCCAGGAGCAACTCCTGAGCATCAATGGGTGTGCCCTCCCCCCAAAAAAGTTCTCAATCATGGTTGTCACGTCAGAATTAGAGATAATTAGAGATCTTGATCTTTGCACAGATCCTATGATGAAATCAGGGTGTCACAGAGTGTGTTCTCATTTTATCTCATCAATAGGTAGTGAGATAGGGAATCCAGTCCTAAAAGCAAGTTGTTGCTGTTATCAACACTGAAGTAATTCAGTGTCAAGGCACCATTAAGACCTTTCCCAATAGATGTTTGGTTCCTGGTACTGTTGCAGAAAACTGTGTCAGTTCCAAAGATGGCATCCAATGTCTGGTGTTGAAAGGTTGATGTTCGGTGGGCTGATGTCTAAGCCAAGTCATTATGACAAATGTTCAGGATGAGAGGCCCTCCAGCAGTATAAAATTTATGAATTTCTAACCGTATTAGATAGAACTTCTTTCTATATGTAGATTCCCCCCCCCCATTTTAATGTGTCTATGTAAAAAGGAACAATAACACATGACACTACTGGTACATATAGGGATAAAAATAACAAGCTAAACAATTTCTATTATCTAGCTGTAACATGAACTGAGACTCTAAGAGAAAGTTATCCACTAGAACAGGGGTGGCAAACAAATTCGACACAAAAAGCCAAAATTTTAAACTGTGAGAGTCAGAGAGCCACACCACGCAGTGACCTGCTAAAACAGACAAACACTCACACAAAAGCATATAATTTTAACAATAATATATTAAACACATATTGCATTTTGCCATTTTGAGTGAAGATAAAAATCCTGTTCGCCACCCCTGCACTAGAATTTCTTATTAAGAAAATGCAAAAAAGGGGATGGGGGAAAACACACAATAAGAATACATACAATAATAATAATAATAATAAATACACAATAAGAATAATATAATAAGAAATACACAATAGGAATAATATAATAAGATCATAACTATTAAGGAATACATTTAAAGAAACATACAAAGAAAATATACATATCCCCTTTATTCTTTTGAAATAGTCTGTGGGGGGTGAATTCAGGAGTAGAGTTTTAGCTCGCAATATGGTCTTGTGGAGTCAGAAAAAATTGCTTGAATAGTCATGAATCAGGTAATGTCTTAAGCTGAGGGTTTTTCAAAAGCTGAATCCAATAGTGAGCAACAATCCACAGTGAAGGGAAGTAGGAGAAAAGGGGCCACAAAAGGCAAATCAGCAACCGTGGTGTAAACAGCTTCTTTCCAGGCTTATAGAAAGCTCAGAGGCTGTCCTTTTGCTTTGGGAGCCAGCTGGCAGCTGGTTGAGGTAGGGGAACATTCAAGTTCCTGAGGATTTAAGAAAAAAGACTAAATAGGAAGAAATAATAGATCTGGGTGAGAGGGTGAAATGATGGAAAATGAATTATAAAGTGATAAGCAGGGGAAGGGGAATGGGAAGGGTTATATAGAAAAAAGGTGGAAACTATATACATTAGAAAGCATTGTGTACAATACAGATGAACATTAAATAGGGATAGAGGTGTCCATTACATACAAACACACACAGAGACATACATTGAAGATCAATTCATAGGTTACAGTTGAAAAACTGACCCAGGTGGAATGGGTCAGAGTGCTTATAAAATCCAAAACTGGTAAATCTGATGGAAAGGTCTCCCAATTTCTAGGCAAACCATCAATGGTGATGATATACATCTCTGAAGAAAGGCTTCCTAACTTAGGTTGTGCATAGAACATTCTTAAAACAATCATAATTTTCAAGTATAGAATACTAAGCAATATAGTAATGAGCACTGTAAAGGGAGTCTATACTATGAAGACACTAACGGGTCTTGAGAATCCAGGTGCCTTTCCTGAAAGCAAACTGAAAACATGGGTATTATGATATAATAGTAAAATAGCTTGAATTGGAAACAAATTATAAAATCATAATGAATGAGCACTGTATCAAGAGTCTTTGGCATGCAGTTGCCTATTCCAGTGGTATCTGTGGACAGAAATGTTAGATCATATTAGCAGGCATAATCAAAATGAAAATGAATAAGTTGAAATAAATGTCAAGACACTATATCATAATGAGTAACAGTATCTGGGGTCTAGTATAATATAGCACTGTAATGCCAAATTAGAGAAACCAACCTATATCACCAAGAACCAAAAGATTAAAGAGTTATTATAGACATACTGAAAGTACATTATTAAAACATTCCTATAGTGAATACTGTAGTGGGAGTCCATGCTTCCAACTGCATTCTGGACCTGTTTCTGTGGGGGGAAAGCATTAGTACAATATTATAGGCCTCTATGAAGAGCAGATGATGGAACACTTGCTCATTATACACAGCTGTATCCTTTGGTACAGGTCTCTTTGAAGTATAAAACAGAATACACACCTTGTATTCTTTTTCTTCCACTCAGTTTCCTTCTCTCTATACTCTGGAGCCAATGCTACTTAAAATAACTGCATTTAGACCATTGTGTTTCTACGTGCAGTTATTCTAAGTACCATATATAAGCAATGTCATTCTGTATTTATGCTTCTTGTTCTGGCTTATTTCACTTAACGTAATATCTTCCAGTCTCATCCATGTTGCAGCAAATTTCATGATTGCATGATCCTTTACAGCTATGTAGTATTTTTGTATATATGTATCAAATCTACATGATCCACTCATTTGTTGTTGGGTATCTAGGTTGATCCCAAGTCTTAGGTATTGTACTGAGTGCTGAAATAATTATGGTATACATACAGTCTTTTGGATAGATGGTTTTCTGTCCTAGGGATAAATACAGAAAAGAGAGATTGCTACATCATATGGCAGCTCAATTTTGTGCTTACTGTTTTCCACAGAGGTTGGACCAGGCAGCATTCCCACCAGCAGTGATGTAGGGTTCTTTTCTCACCATATCCCTGCCAACAGAGATTATTCCCATTATTTTTGATATGTACCATCCTCACCAGTGTAAGATGATATGTCATTGTTGTAGATAAATTTGGATTTCTCTAATAATAAGTGATTAACATGTTTTCATGGGTCTGTTGGTCTTCTTCAGAGAAGCATCTGTTCATTTCCTCTTCCAATTTTAATGGTAATTTTAGGTTTTGGGGTGCTAACTTTTGTGAGTACTTTGTATATCCTAGATATCAAACATTTATCTGATGTGTTGTATACAAAAAAAGTTCTCCTAATCAGTTAGCTGTCTTATAATTTTAGCCCATGTGTCTTTTGCCATATAGAAACTTCTTAATTTGATGTAGTTCCATTTACTGAGGTTTGACGCTATAGATCTTGCCATTGGCATCCTTTCATCTTTGAGGCATCCTACTTCTTTGAGATCTATCTTCTATGTTTTCCTTTATGGCCTTTATGAATTTGTGTCTAATCTCAATGTTTTTAATTCATTTTGAATTGATTTTTGTGTAAGGTGTTCAATAGAGATAAATCTTTAATTTCTTTCATGTGGTTATCCAATTGTTCCAACACCATTTGTTGAAGAGACTGTCTTATTCCATTTCATATTCATGGATCATTTGTCAAATATTAGTTGACCATACATATACTTTGGGGTTTCTCACTGGATATTACATTATTATCCCATTGGAATAGAAATCTGTCTTTGTGGGGCTGGAGCAGTGGTGCAAGTGGTAGGGCATCTGCCTTGCCCACACTAGCCTAGGAAGACTGCGATTCGATTTCCTGGTGTCCCATATGGTCCCCCAAGCCAGGAGCGATTTCTGAGCACATAGTCAGGAGTAACCCCTGAGCATCACCAGGTGTGGCCCAAAAAAACAAGAACAAAAAAATCTGTCTTTGTTCCAATACCAAGTTGTTTTGATCCCTACGGCTTTGTAGTAGACCTTCAAATTAGATGAGAGGCCTCTTTGTTTTTTGTTGTCCAATACTGATTTGACTATCCTAGGTCTTTAATGATTCCACACAGATTTTTTATTTTATTGTTCTAAGTCCTTTAAGGATGTTGTCTGAATTTGAAGAGGGATTGCATTGAATCTATATAGTAGTTTAGGTAAGATGGTCATTTTAATTAAATTGATGCTTCCAACCCATGAGCGTGGAATGATCTTCCATTTCTTGTTCCTCTTCAATTTTTTTCTGTAATGTTTTGAGGTTTTCATAGTATTACTTCTATTACCTCTCTCATCAGGTTTATCCCTAGATACTTGATAATTTTGGACCCTATTTTAAATGGTATAGATTATTTGATCTCATTGTCAACTGAGTTGTTATTTGTATAAAGAAAAGCAACTGTCTTTTGTGTGTTGAATTTGAAACTGACCACTTTGGTGTATTGGTTTATTTTTTCTGAAAGCTTTTCTGTAGACTCTCTAGGGTCTTCTATATATATCATCATGCCATCAGCAAATATAGTTGAACTTCATTTTTTCCCATTTGGATTCCTCTGATTTCTTTCTCTTGTCTAATTCCTGTTACTAGAACTTCTAATACTATGTAGAATGAGGGTGGGGACAGTGGACTTGTTATGATCACTCTTTCTTTTGCTGTTAGAAGCTTCTCGGCTTTATGTAGACTCACTTGTTTATCTCTTCTGTTTCCAGCAGCTT
Organism: Crocidura indochinensis; assembly: GCA_004027635.1. Taxonomy (NCBI): domain Eukaryota; kingdom Metazoa; phylum Chordata; class Mammalia; order Eulipotyphla; family Soricidae; genus Crocidura; species Crocidura indochinensis. The sequence continues at coordinate 8,690 of PVKC010046378.1, forward strand.
TGAATCATTCACAATACTTCCAGATACAGTTTTATAAAGTGTTATGACTATATTTACTGCTTTTAAAATATTTTTAAAATTTATTTAAGAATCATGATTTACAAAGTTTATTTGTATTTGGGTTTTAGATAGACAATGTACAGCACCAATTCCAGCACTAATAGTCTCTCCACCACAGTTTTCAATTTTCCTCCCAAACTACACTCTCAGCTTGCCACTTAGACTGGCATCCTTTTAAGTTTGTTGTTGAAGTTTGGATCTCTTGTGTGTGTGTGTGTGTGTGTGTGTGTGTGCTACTGACTCTGCAGTTTGGATAATGCACCATTCCAATCCTTTTTGCCATCAATATACTCGAATTCCTTTGGTTCCTGCTTCTGGTTTCTTTATTTTCCTGTGTTTTCTTTTTGGAATAATGGTTTGCAAAGCAATTTGGCTACTAGATGGGTAATTATATGCAAACATTGACAAGTAATGATTAATATAGGAGTTGGTTCAAATGTTAAATAAGGTAGCTTGTCAACCTAATACTAAGAATAAGGAAAACTAGAAAATTATTACATGAGGCCTGTGAGATATAATAGTGGATTAGGTGCTTGCTTTGCATATGGTGGATCTGGATTGACTTACCAACACTTATAACTCATGAGTACTACCATGAATGATCTCTATATACTACCTAAAGAGTAAGGAGTGTAGCCCAAAACTCCCTAAAACAGTGAATAAAAAATATTTAATGTTAAAGGCATTGTTGAGATCTAACATAAGAAATGAGATTATCAATAAAAATACTGAACATCACTTATCATTAGGAAATCCTAAATAAAGACTATGAGACATCATCGTACATGAGATAGGATGGTGCATATAAACATACTGGGAACAATTTCTGTTGGCTGGGATGTGGTGACAAAGGAACTCTCCTCCATTGCTAGTGTGAAAGCTGCCTGTTCCAACCCCTATGCAAACACTATGGAGGGTTTTCAGTAAAGTAAACATCAATCTGTCATATGACCCAGCAATCCCACTTTGGAGTATCTATCCCCATGACAGAAAACACTGATTCAAAATGTTGTAAGCACACCTCTATTCATTGCAGCACTCAGCAAAGAGCAAAGACTTGGAATCAACCTAGATATCCAACAACAGACAGTGGCACATAAAGATGAGGTACATATATACAATATAATACTACATAGCTGTAAGGAATTGTTCAATCATGCCATCTGCTGCAACATTGATGAGATTGGAAAATATTATGTTAAGTGAAGTAAGTCAGAAAATAGAAGGATAAATACAGAATAATATCACCAGTTATGTGGTATTTAGCATAACTGCATGAAGAAATACAATGGAGGTTTAAACAGGAGTTGTCTCAAATAGTCTTGATCCCAGAGTATAGTGAAAAGAAGGAAAGAAATGAGTGAAGGAGGAGAAAGACAAATATTAAATAATGGGTGGCAGGAACCAATTTGTCTCAAGTGCATTGGTGGTGTCAAAAAATTACAGAACTAGGAGCCAGAGCAGTGGCACAAGTGGTAGGGTGTTTGCCTTGCATGTGGCTAATATAGGACAGACTTGCAGTTCAATCCCCCAGTGTCCCATATGGTTCCCCAAGCCAGGAGCAATTTCTGAGCGCATAGCCAGGAGTAAGCCCCGTGTGCTATTGGGTGTGGCCCCAAAACCAAAACAAAATTACAGAACTAGGAGCCAGAGTGATAGTGCAGAGGTAAGGCATTTGCCTTACACGTGGCCAATACAAGATGGACTCCAGTTCGAATCCTGGCATCTCATATGGTCTCCCGCACCTGACCAGGAGTGAATTCTTAACGCTGCCAGGTGTGACCAAAAAAATCACAAAAGAAATTTACAGAACTAAATATCCATGCAGAATTCAACAACAATGAAATAATGATGATAATAATAATAATAATAATAACATAAAATAGACCTATTATGCTGCTGGGCTGGGGGTAGGAGCATGGATGTACTCTTTGAACATTGGTGGAGAGAGATTGACACTAGTGCTGCGATTGGCCCTGAAACGTGTGTCTGAAACCTAACTATGAAGAACTTTGTAAATTACAAAATAAAATATTTTAATAAAATATTAAAAATAAATATAAAAGAAAAATACATCAGAGAGAAAAGAAGTCCATAAATGAAAAAGCCAAGAGATGAACCTAAACTGATGCCACTTTTCCTCTAGAGGCATTACCAATGCCCAATTGAAAATGTCTGAAATGCTATGCAAAGCTGCTGTTGTGTCATGAAGCTATGGGTACAGAAAATTAGAATTCAAAGCTACCTAGTTAAAAATGCTTTGGAAATGCCTACAAATGGTATATTTAGGAATTAGAATAAAATGGAAATTAGAACAGTTTTGAGACAAAATCCCCATCTCATCTGGAATCAGCTGAGTCCTATTCCTGCCTCACTATCTACCAGGAAGAAAAAAGAAAATACTTTTAAGACTGAAACCCAAACACAATCATGTATGCAATCAAGGTGTTTAAATAAAATATATTAATTAAAAAAAGAAACAAGGGGGCAGGGCGGT
>PVKC010046379.1:0-11247 GCA_004027635.1 Crocidura indochinensis
GGGGGGGGGGGTCTAACAGCGATCTGTCCTAGGTTAGCAAGTGCAAAGTGCAAGGCAAGTGCCCTACTGCTTGTTCCACCGTTCTGGCCCTTAGCAGCTGAATATATCTTTCTCCAGAAGTCTGTGGGCGAGGGAGATAGGCTATACAGGTATGCAGCTCCCACTATGGACCAGGATTAGGGGCAATTGAGTGAAGCTTAAGCCGTGCTGTGTTCAGCTTTTGAGTTTATTCTGAGGAAGCCGCATTTACTAATTGCTTCTGGGATGGTTACTTGAGAAGGGAATGCAGTTAAGGGAGACAGATAGCACAGTCCTTACCTTTCATGAAGTGATGCCGAATGAGAACTATGAATGCTTGTGGGGCAGCTGTGATACGACTGGGGAGAGGAAAGGTGCTTCCAGAGGAAGAAGAGATCAGAGCCTAGACGCAGGAGTCTCAAACTCAATTTACCTGGGGGCTGAAAGAGGCAAAGTCAGGGTGATCCTTGAGTGCAAAGTCAGTAGTAAGTCTTGAACATTGGGGGGTGTGACCCAAACAACTAAAACAAAACAAAACAAAACAAAACAAAAAAGATTCCTCTAGGGCAGGGCCACAAAATGTTGTACGGAGGCCCATGAGTTTGAGACTCCTGGCCTAAAGAGACTTAGGGAAGGCTTCTTAGAGGAAGTGGTGAGGGGCTGGGTTGTGAAGAATGTGAGAGTCTGACCAGTTGAGATCATTTGTTTGCATGTGTGTGTGTGAGAGAACGTGTAAGTTGTATGAGAGGGACACAGTGTTTTTATGTGTGTGTGGGAGAGAGTGTTTTTGGAGTGGAGAGAAGGATAGACAGGCCCAACATCCTTCCACCCTATAAGAGTGAATTGAAATAAAACGTATCTGTGCCAAAGAAATAGAGGCCTGGCAGGGGCTTCAGTAACACACTGAAATTTCGGTCAGGGCTTGTTTTTCAGAGCACCTTCTACCTAGTCTGGTTGGACTGTTTCTCCTGTGAGCCTGACACAACATGCCTGATGCAGCAGCATACAGAAAGCTTGGGCATCACCGGCTGCCAAGAGCAAAGGACACCCCACACCCTGCCCTCAGCAGTCTGTGTGACCTTTCTCTTTTGTTGTTTTCAGGAACACCAGTTACTTTTTGGCCTCTTTTTGGTCTCTGAAGGCCTCCTGGAAGAGACCTATGTCTCTGCCAATGGTAGAACCATGTTCCAGAATCAGGTGGCTCTCAGCCTCTCAGCTGCACATCAGAAACCTCTGGGGGAGTTTTCTACAATGCTAACAGCTGGACCAGTGCCAACTCAACCCCTATATTCTTTACATGACAGTATTTGTTCACAGAGAGTGAAGATCTTATTTAATTTTAATTTTTTGTGGGCAAGACTTGCATCCTACTCAAGCAGGGCTTAGGGCTTACGTTTGGCTCTGCATTCGGGGATCACAATTGGTGTGGGGACATACTTAGTGCTCGAGATTGAATTTGGTTAGCCACATACAAAGCAGGTGCCTTGACCCCTGTACTTCCCTTACACCTGCGAGTTATGATTTTAAAAGCAACTTTCGGAGGAAACAAACCAGTCGTGAAGGGGAATCAGAACCCTGCAGGATGGTGGATCTGAGACTAGCAGGTGGAATTCTCTGTTTCTGAAGCCTAGGTTTAGATTTTGGGGAACTCTGTCAGCTTGCGGTTAATGAATGCACGAACTTGTCATGGGTTGCATCCTAGCTCCTCTAAGTTTCTGTCTTTCTGAGTGCTTGAGTCCCGAGGAAAAAAAATCATAGTAAGCACTAACTTGGACAAATGACAGAAGGGTTACCAGATTTGTCCTCTTAGCTTGGGAACTCTTAGCTGACAACGCAGTTTGTTCCATTTCAACTATGGAGAATTAATGCTCTCCAAACCTCCCAGGGCTCTAGATTTCTGTGTTCATTATGGACAAAATGTGCTGTTATCTCTGCTTAGGTAAAAGCCCTTATCCAGAGGTTCATGATTCTGAGAGGTTTGGGTGAGGGGAAACAGCTCAGCCGGTACAGCGCATACCTTGTGATGCAAGATTCTGAGTTTGTTCCCCAACACTGCATAACGCCAGTATACCCCTCATGTTCCTCTAGCGCCCTCAGAGCTGAGCACTGAACCCTTACACCCCATCCACGCCACCAATGGATGATGGATGGATTAACCCTAGCAAAAGGTTTCACCTCTTTTTTTAATGATGCCACCCAAAAACTAACTGGGAACTTTCCCTTATATTTTGCAGGTTACCGCCAAGACTGCCTTCCTATTTATTTTACCTCAATATAATGTTAGCATGTCTACAGCAGGTAAGGAAAAGTGTTTGTCTTCTTGTCCTGACACTATTAACGGGAAGGTCGGGAATCCTCCTTCATTGTGTATGTTTGCTCCTTTGTGAGCTATAAAACCCTGTAGCCAGCATCCTGCTTCCCCTGATTAAGACACAGCTGCAGGCTACAGCCAGTCCCAGCCTGTGGTTCTGCAGCCTTGGGGTTTTTGGGTTCACTGGTGCAGTCAGGCACAGCTTCCCTTCCTTAGTGCAGATCACTGGGTGCCTTCTTGAAGGGCCATGGTGTACCTTTTGCACTGAGCTTGTTTCTGTGCTGTTCCTGCTATGGTTGGGGGTATTGATTTACCTTTAGGGGGAGGTTGGTTGCCTAAAGGACAGTGAATCCATGACTCTGGTTGAGGGAAGATGTGTAGCTTCAGCTACTTTCTGGGTTGCCCAGCTCCCTGTAGTCCGTGTTGCTAGAGGAAAATATGCTCTCAGGCATATGCTCTCAGGCAAGTGTAGAAGAAAAGAGTGCTCGTGAATGCAATATAGAAAGTGCTGTGGGCAGCTGGCACCGGGAAATGAGGGAGACCTCTGCATATCTCAAGACTCAGGCCAACCCTGGAGACCTGGAACTTGCCATGCTTATTGCTGGGTAACTCAAGGTCCAATTTAGTCCATCTGCTCCCACCTCCCTGAGACATCCCTAAAACCAACTATAAATACAATTTATAAATTACATGCTTTGAAGAATTATGCTTTTTTTTTTTAAAACACATTATATAAAATTTGCCTCCTTTTGTTTGGGGGCCACACCCAGAGGTGCCTAGGGATCCCAAATCGCTGTGTGCTTAGGAGTTACACTTGTCAGATTTTGGGTGACTATACGTGATGCAGGGAATCAAACCTAGGGCAGTTGTGTATAAGGCAAGTAACTGCTTCACCTCCTTTATTATCTCTCTGGCTACCAAATTTCCCTCTTAACCATCTTTAAATGTGTGGTTCAGTTGGCATTAAGCACTGCCATATTGTTGTTGCTTCTGCCCAAAGCCTCCATCTCTAAAACTATTCAATTTGCAGAACCAAAATTTTGTATCATTAATTTTCACTCCCCGTGTGTCCCCTCCCAGGCTCTAGCCATCAATCTTCTACTTTCTGTCTCTGTGGATTTGACTCTCCTGGGCCTCTCATGTCAGTAGAGTCTGCTAGTATTTGTCCCTCTTATACAGATGAAAATTGATTTTTTAAACAATTGGGGGGGGGGGGACTGGAATGATCAGATAAGACATTTGCCTTGCATGTCAACAACTCAGGTTTGGTGTTCAATCCTAGGCACTTGGAGTGATCCCTGAGCTCAGAGCCAAGACTAAATCCTGAGTATTGCTGGTTGTTCCTCCCACCCAAATTTCTGTTAGTTTTTATTTGTTTGTTTTGGGGCTACACCCAGTAGTGTCATTTCTGGCTTTGTGCTCAAAGATCATGATGCTAGGATTGAACCCAGGTTGCTGAGTGCAAAGCAAGCACCCTGCCTACTGTATGTACTCACTTGTCCCCTTAATGAATTTAAAATATTTTACTAACTGTGATTTACAAGGCTATTGATAGTTGAGTTTTAAACATAGAATATTCTAACACCAGTCCTACCACTACTGTCAGCTTTCTTCCACCAGTGTTCCCATGTTCCTTCCTGCCTTTCCCCTCCCTATCTCCCTGTACCCATCCTGAACCCTGCTTCTTTAACCTGCCACCTTAACAGGAATATTATAATGGTCAGTGGTAGTTTTAGCTCATATTTTCAGTTTTGTTGACTGGTATTTGGATATATAGCCATATCTCCCCCACATTACTATGTATCCACTGACTCCTGCTCCTCCATTACTTCCCTTTCTTATCTTCCTTTCCCATTCTATGTCCTTAAATATATTTCAAGATTTATTTACTTGGGTGATGTAGGAATCAGTTAAAAGAAATTTAAAAACTATAGAAGAACGTAAGGTGAGAAAGGATCATGCCTGTTCCCATCACCCAGAAGAAATATAGTTAGCATTTCAGTTTCATTATCTACTGTTTTTGCTGATAGCCTATGATGCACTTTTACTCTGTGTTGTCCATTATTATTTTGGTTAAAACAGTTTTTAAAGAGCTGGAATATTTATTTTTTCTTGTCTTTTTTTTTTTTTTTTTGGTGGGGGGGGGGGGATCAATACCTGCCATTCTCAGTGGTTACTCCTGGCTTTGTATTTGGGAATTACTACTGGAAGTGTTCAGGGGTCTATATGAAGTGCTAGGGATTAAACCTGAGCCAGCAATGTGCGAGGTAGTACTATTGCTCTGTCCCTTCCATAGTATTTCTTAATAGGGAATAGTACAAGATATCTATTCAGTCCCATATTATTGGGTGTTTGTGTCTCAATGCTTATTGTCCACAGTATTACCGTAATTCTTGTGACTAAATTTTTGCATGCATGCCCTCATTATTAGGATAAATTCCTTTTATGGGAATTTCTGAGTCTATTTACTTTTTGATTGTTTTGTTTTGGGGCCATTCCTGGCCAAAGTACTTAGAGGTTGTACTCAGGTCCTGGGCACACCTGGTGGTGCCCAGGCATATAAGCAGCTGGGATTCATTCCGGGGTCCTGGCTGCAGAAGGATGCTTGCTAGTCAAGTGCCTTAGCAAGCACTTAGCAGGCACTCTCTGGCCCAAATGTAGAATTTTTTTGTAGAGTGCAGAAGTGGATCTTGGGCCACACCCAGCTATGATCAAGGGTCACTTCTGGAAATGTTTAGGGGACTGTATGTGGTGCAGAGGATTTGCCATGTGCAAGGCAAGCACCTTAACCCCTATATTTTCTCTTCCACTCAAGTATTCATATTTTAAACACTTTGTACATGCCATGCCAAAATATATTCTGTCATTTAATTCCTATGATACAAAAATGCTAAGTTTTAATGAATATTTTGATAAATGTAGAATGAATAGACTTAGAACATTTCAGGACGGCAGTTTTTAATTTAATGTTTGTTTTTTTTTTTTTTTTTTCCATTTAGAATAGGGTACCATTATCAGTTTTTGGACCAATGTTTAGATTACATTTGTCCTTGAGAGTGTGGGATGCCAGGTTATAACCCAGTATGGCCTTGTTCACAGATTAGTAAAAAGTGGTGAGCTGGCTATCACAATAGTCAGAATCTGGAAACAACTCAGGTGCCCAAGGACAGATGAGTGGGTAAACTATGGTACATATACATGATAGAATGCTCTGTAGCCATAAGGGAAAAATGAAGCCATAAAATTTGCTTTGCCATGAATAGACATGGAGAATATCATACTGAGTGAAATGAGTCAGAGGGAGAGGGATAAATACAGAATGATCATACTTTCACACTTATTTGCAAGATAGTCAACCTGACTTTTATCTCTTGCATTGCATATGAGCCACTAAACTCTCCAGGTATGGTACCTGAGCACAGAGTCTTGAGCAGTTCTGGATGTGGCCCCAAACCACCCCCCCCCCCAAGAAAAAAAAAAACTAAATAAATAAGTGTATTCAATTCAGACCCATATTGTCTGCCAGGTCCTAGTTTACTTGTTTATTTATTTTTGTTACTTTGGTTTTAAATTTTTTCTGATCCAGGTTTCATAGAATTTTCTTAAATACACCTGGTCCTCTGATTCTGGGAGCTCATTCTTTATGAAGAAGCGTGCCATAGTAAGTAAACAGGAGATACTTTCAGTTGTGCTGGGAAGTGAAGGAAGATAAGGTAATGGAGGTCAACAAGGCTGTGACATATGAGTGTGGAAGGACAGGCTGGTGTATGAAGGGCTACTGCCAGGAGTCTGGATACCTACCTGAAAGAAAGTTCTAGACCCAGGTGTCAGCATTTGCAAAGGTTCCCAATAAGAAATTGAGAGTTTGGTGTGAGCAAAGTCTGTGTACATGGAACCTGCTGGGATGGCAGTATTTTAGGGTAGACTAATTAAAATCTTGTGGAGCCATCTTTTGGGCCAGAAACAAGCCTGAGTCAGAGGGAAAGCATATTTGCCATCCATACTGGAGATTTCAGTTCCTGAAGAGAAAGAGAAAAGCTTTTCTGAATAGCCTGTTTTTTTTTCTTTAAACCTTGCCATTGGGGGCACTTTGAAATATAATGAGCAAATAGGCAAGAGAGACAGCAAAATCAGTACAGCCCACTCAAATTTGTCTTGAGCTCCTTAATCACCAACTCACTATAGAAAAATGTTTGGTTTATGAGCCCCAGAGGGAAGCCAACTTCTCATGGGAAAAGAAAAACAGCTCATAGTACCAGGTTGTGATTTGTAATGGGTCTTTCTTGCAGTGATCTTTAACTTGCTCTGCCCAGTGTTTAAAATTTGGGTTTTCTTGGAGCACTGACCCAGTGAATTCCCTAGCTGTGGGTTTTCCAATAACATGGGGTTTTCTCTTCCAGTTCTTCTAGATCTCTCTTTCTAGCACGCAGCATTTCTTTGCAGGTAAAGGCAACAAAAGCCCTATACTGAGTGACTTTCACCATCCATAGGAGTTGCCTCCCAGATTTGAGGGACAGAGGTCCAGGGCAAGCATGTTCCATGCCTCTCAAGCTTCCAGCCCTGGGCTAGCACAGCTCTGATCCTCATGTGGCCAGTGCTGCACATCTCTCTCAGAGGACTTACCCCTTCCTCCACCCTCATGCTCCAGCCCTCGTCACCAGTGAACAGCATCTACAAGGACCCATAAGTTTACAGTCTGAGGGTCTGGAAGGAAGGGCTTCAACTGGGTTGTTTTGAAGGGATGTAGTTGAACTTACTTGTTAGCTCTTTATGTGGATTTTGTCATCAACACAGAGCTAGTCAGGAAAGAGAGCTGTTCAGAGAGGAGCCAAAGGAGCAGATGGGCACAGCTTCTTAGGCTCAAGTGGTGCTTCCTGGTGGAGGACCTGCCACGTTGATGTCTCCTTGTTCTCCTTAAGGTCAGCTGCGATGAGCAGGAAATGTCCCTTGTTACCAGATCTCCATTCTACTTGGTTCCCCTTGCCACCCTGTGAGGTTGACCAGACTTAGCAAACAGAAATCCAGAACCACCTGCCCAATTTGAATGTCAGAAAAACAATATGCAGTATACCTTTTTATCCCCGTATGCCGTTAATGATGCAGATTATAAAAATGCTAAAAAAATATTCTTTGTCTCTCTTGAAAGTTCATGTTTAATCGACCATCCTCTGCTATATCTGGCCACTGTACACCATGCCCAGTTTTGGCAGGAATAAAATGTCAGATTTCATTCTGGTCTTACCATTAGACACTGTGAGTCCTTTTTTTCTAATCAAAGTACCATAACATGTTGGGTATTAGGGCAGAAAACTGAGTGACAGTGAGTGATAGAAAGAACAGAGATTTGATTCTTCCCACTAACAGACACTGCCAGCCTGCCAACTTCCCTTCTCATCTAAGACAAGTGGCCTCCACCCCCCATGCGCCAAGCATTCACAGGGACCTTTTGGACTGTCCGTCACTTGCTGAATTCTCTTGGACACATTAATGAATCTCTCAGTCTCTGTTCCTCATCTTCCGAATTGAGATAAAAGGCTCCTAACTTCTTCCAGGTTTTCCTAAGAAGACTATAGAGTCCCCTGGATCTTAGCTTTGTAAACTGGAGGTTCCCATCTTATCTGAGCTCACAGAATGTGGATGGGGGTTGTTTTAAAATAAATTTCCTAAGGTCAGCGAGATAATGCAGCGGTAGGGCATTTTCTTTACTCACAGCAGATCCAGGATGGTCTTCTGAGCCAGGAGCGATTTCTGAGCACATAGCCAGAAGTAACCCCTGAGCGTCAACAGGTGTGGCCCAAAAACCAAAAAAATAATTTCCTAGATGATTTCTTTTCTTTTTTGGGGGGTGAGGGAAGCACACCCGGTAACACTCAAGGGTTACTCCTGACTATGCGCTCAGAAATCATCCCTGGCTTGGAGGACCATATGGGATGCCAGGGCATTGAACTGCAGGTTATTGTGTGCAAGGCAAATGCCCTATCGTTGTTGTCAACACTCTGACCCCTCCTAGTTGATTTCTTATCAGCAAATGTTTGTTCTGTATGCATACATGTTATACAGTCTGTATGCTCAGGACTGTGCAAAAATTTGTCAGGCTTAAAAGACGGTGCCAGTAAAAAAAAGAGTAAGCAGCCCCACTCAGAAGCACTTGCTATTTAGATCATCTCTAGCCCCACACCATTGATTGCACCTGGGAACTTGCTAGCCATGTAATTCTTGGGGCCCCACCACAGACCCGAATGAAGAATTAGAGCTTGCTTTGCAATTGGGGCTGCAGAGTTACCTGTCTGAACCCACTAGACACTGGGCATCTGCTCCAGGTAGACGGTCTCTCTCCTTGAAGGTAAGCCAGAAAACCTGACCAGTTCAGGAAGTCATGCGCATCATTCCATGCTCCTCCAAGTTTGTGTTTTTGTGCCAAGGATTCAGCTGGGGCTGGAGCTCCTTAGGAATTAGTCACATCTGCCAGGCAGTGTGGTGCCATATTGTGGTTGCCTTGATATTCCTCTGCCCACCAGAATGCATATGCAAGAGACAAGCTGAAGGTGTGCAGACTTCTCACGAGAAAGGTTCACTTGGCAGGGTCAGAGCTGGCAAGGCCCTGTCCCCTGGCCATGCTAGGCCTAGTTGACTCTCTGGCCTTCAGCTGCTTTGGAGCTTTTTGTGGTACTGGAGGCAAAGGGCAGGGTCCTCCCACACTAGGGCTTGGCCATTGTTTTCACAGTCTCACAGTCCCTTTTGAGCGACATGCAGCCTCATAAACAACTGCACACAGATGGTCTAAACTAAAGCCACACTATGCCGAGGCCTTTCTCCAGGGCCCAGATTTTGTTTCTGATTCCTCTGCTGACTGACAGGAGTTACTCTGGTCTTGTGCTTATATTGGGGACTTGAGAGATTAGTGTCACATATCAAACTGAACCCCCCTTTGTAAGATGAGTTTATAGGACAATAAAAAGGGACAAAGCAGTTGAACAGTTGTGTCCCCGGAGCAGGGGAGAGGTTACAATGAAAAGCTTGGTTACAATGAAAGCTGCCCAGCCTGGGTCCCTGGCTTGTTTAGTTGGAAGAGCCAGAGACTGGTCCAGTCTTTTGGGATCAGGCACCGAGAGGCCAGGAGTGAATAAGGAACTCCCAGGGATGCCTCAGTAAGAGCAGAGGAGCTGGGGCTAAACATACCACTGCAACATCTGCCCAGGGAGGTGGGTGTGCCACAATGCACAGTGGTCAGAGACCAGCCCGGAAGAGATCAGAGCTCTGTGTGGCTTCTCTCTGTGTGCCAGTATGAGTAATAGAACTTTGTCCTATTGTCTTTTTGTTCAGCTATTTGAAGAATTAGCACACCTCTGACCTCTGCCTGGCCCAGGATTTACAGTTAGCTCTGGAGTTTGTTTGTTTGTTTGTTTGTTTTGGGGGGTCACACCCAGCAGTGCTCAGGGGTTACTCCTGGCTGTATGCTCAGAAATTGCTCCTGGAGCCAGGCAGTGGCGCTGGAGGTAAGGTGCCTGCCTTGCCTGCGCTAACCTAGGACGGACCGGGTTCGATTCCCCGGTTCCCCGTATGGTCCCCCATGCCTGCCAGGAGTGACTTCTGAGCAGATAGCCAGGAGTAACCCCTGAGCGTCACCGGGTGTGGCCCAAAAACAAACAAACAAAAAAAAAGAAATTGCTCCTGGCAAGCTTGGGGGATCATATGAGATGCTGGAATTCAAACCACCCTCCTTCTGCATGCAAGGCAAACACTCTGCCTCCATGCTATCTCTCCTGCCCTCTGGAGGGTTTTGTTGTTGTTGTTGTTGTTGTTGTTTTTGTTTTTTATGTGTTTTCTTTTTGGAGTCACACCTGGTGGTGCTGAAGGTTCCTTACTCAGAGAAAGAGAAAGAGAAAGAGTTTCTTTACTCAGAGCTTGCTCTACTGGCAAGCTTGGAGTACCATGTGAGATGCCTAGAATCAAACTTGGGTCAACTGATTCAAGGCAAATGCCCTGCCCTTCAACTATCATCCTGACTCTAATTTTTTTTTTTAAATAGGTGGTTACACCGGCAATGCTACGGAAAGGGAGTATAGTACTGGGCCCTACCATGCTGGGCTGCTTGGGCTAGGTGGTGATGTGGGCTACAGGGATAGTGCCCTGGGGGGACTGGGGGGGGGCATGCCTGCCAAGGATCGAGTTAGGTATATGCTTGGCCCTCTGTGCTATCTTCTCAGCTCCCTGATTTTAATTATTTTAGTTTAAACCAAACATTATATCTATTCTCTGTTTGCTTAGTCAGCTTCAGTATCACAGACTGGGAGGCTCATAAGTATCAGAAACATCTCCCTCTGTCCTGTAGGCTGGAAGACCAAGATGGGAGTCACAGGTCAGGAGTGAGCTCTTCCGGGTCACAGACTTTTTGGATCTCTACTTTTTTCTTATTGTACTATGATTTGTTTTGTGCTGTCAGAGGGTAATGGAAATTGCACTGCCATTTCCATTTCTTTAGGACAAGATAGGAAGCCTGTAGAAGGCATTTGTCCCCATGGCTTAGAATTGGTGATCAAAACAGGGAAACCTAAAGGAGTTTCAGGCTTTTTTGTGCCTTTTCTAAGTCCTTCTGAGGGAAAACTTGAATGATAGAGTAGGGAAGACATTTGTAGAAAGTATAAGGGATTTGAAGATTTTTTTTTGTTTTTGTCCCCAGATTCACAATACAGACCCGGCAAGGGTCTGGGTTGAGGTGTATATGGGGTGCATTTACTGTACCTCCTCTTTCTATACAGTCAGTGTAAAGAACACAGCCTGTGATAAGAATTGGGAGGCCTTATTTTTTTTTCTTTTCATTTTTTTTTTATTTTTTCTTTAACTTCTTTTTTAAACACCCCCTTCACTAATGCAACTTTCCCGCCACCAGTGCCCCAAAACTCCCTCCCTCCCAACCC
>PVKC010046380.1:0-11245 GCA_004027635.1 Crocidura indochinensis
TTTTTTTTTTTGGTTTTTGGTTGACACCTGAAAACGCTCAGGGGTTACTCCTGGCTCCATGCTCAGAAATTGCTCCTGGCAGGCACGGGGGACCATGTGGGGCACAGGGATTCAAACCGATGACCTTTTGCATGAAAGGCAAATGCCTTACCTCCATGCTATCTCCCGGGCCCCAATACTTTTCTTCCTTTTAAACTCATAAATTTATTTTCTTTCTTTAACTGCTTTTAAAAGAATAAGACTATGGGAAAAAATGATGATCATAAACATAATGTCTCATTCTAATTTTTTAAATGTTGTAATTATTCCCCTAATATTTAATCTGGATAGGGAGAAGAGATGAACAGAAACATCCCCAAACAAAGGCAGATATATGCCCAAAAGTATTTATATGTATATGAGACTTCATATGTATTTTCATGTACATATGAAAAAGTATTCTGCAACATGCATCATCAAGTTAATTCAAATAAAATAAGACAGCAGTCTTGGAAATTGTTTCTCTTATTCCAGATAGCTTAGCTAGTGGTGATTGTTGAATGGAATTTTCTTTAGAGTTTAGTTCAGCTCATTAAAACTAAAATTTAGGCATAAGCATATATACTGAAAATAATTCTTTTTGTCACACTTTTTAATCTATTCTGTCATTGAATATTTAGATGGCTTCTATATCAAGACTATTGTACTTATTGCTACAAAGAATATAGTTATATATTTATCTTTCCAAATAAATGTTTCTGTTTGGGGAATAAATGCCAAGAAATGAAAGGCTGGGTCATATGGAAGATCTATTCATACTATTTTATAGAAATATTCACATTGTTTTCTATAGAAGCTGAACCAACCAGAAATTATTCCCAGCAATAGTGATTCATGTTTTTTCACCATGTTCTCTACATTTAATGTTTTCAGTATTTTGGTTATAAGTAGATATGTCATTAACAGTGGTGTGAAATACACTCTCTTTGTCATTTTGATTTTCATTTCCCTGATAGTAAGTGATAAACACTTTCAAGTATCCATATTTCTTCTTTAGGAACTATCCATTTTGTTTCCCTATTATTTTGTGTTTTGTTTTGGGGCTATAGCCAGTTATTGTCAATGCTTGCTCCTACACAGAGATAACAAATAAACTAGGGGACCATATGGGACACTGATATTCAAATCTGGGTTGACCATACATAAGTAAAGAGTCCTATCCTCTTTACTATCTTTCCAGAACCATCTGTGTGTATTTATGTATGCATGCATGTATGTATGTATGTATGTATATATGTATGTGTGTGTTGTGTTGTGTATTGGTTTAATGTGACTTAGGGGTTAGAACTGGCTCTGCACTTAGGAATTACTCCTGACAGTTTTCAAAAGGACATTTGAGATATTAGGGATCAAACCTGGATGCTTACTTGCAAGGCAGGTCTCCTCCTTGCAGTACCTATCTTTCCAGGCCTCTTCTTATATTTTGATAAAATCACATATTTAAATTTGTTGAACTTTGGGTGTGCCTTTATATCATGGATATTATACCATAATATGATGTGATTCTTTTCATTTAGTGCATATTTATTTTGTAATGCAAAATCATTAGTTATTCCAGATTGTTTATTTTTACATTTTGCTAATGTAGCTGAAATATTGCAGGTATCTCAGGTTAGTATTCTAGAGAGTTCTGCCTATATCTTCCTCCACTTATGTAATGGAGTGTTGTAAAATCACCCACACATGCCTTATTTCCAAGTCCAGGTGAATGAATCTGAATCAGGGTTGCACAAGAAATAATTCAAATCATACCGAGGGTGAAACACTTGTAGTAGTACCATAAACCTAGTATGGAGCTCCTGCTGCCAATCAGAGCTACCATTTTAATTAAGTACAGGAACCACCTGTTGGTAGGGCAGTAAACCCACCTAGATTTAAAGATAAGACGATCTCTGTTTGGGAATAAATCCAAGTTGAAAACAAACATACAAAGAAACCAGGTATGATCTTTGTTTTGCGTAAGTTAAGTGTAACCCAGCAGAAGGTAGTCTTTCATGCACTTGAATTTTATGTGTATGGTGAGAGATAATGCTTTCTTCTTCATTTTTTTGCTTGTGATTATTCAATTTTTCCATCAGCAATTGCTTAAAGAGATTTTCCTTGCTCCATTTCGTGCACTTAGGTTCCTTGTTATAGATGATTTTACATGTTTTTTTTAACTTGGTATTTTAAGTATACCTCATTTTAAACATACTACATAACCATCACTAACATTAAGATGCAGAGCATTATGGGATACAGAAGTCATCTATATTTTCTTTGAAATTTTATTACACTGGTAAAATTTTTCTAGGATAATGTTATTTAATTCCGTAACCAAGATGAGATAACTTTATTTACAAATATCACCATACTCCCATATACACCTCAACCCAGGCCCTTTGCCTGGTCTTTATTGTGAATTGGAGGACAAAAAAACAAACAAATATCACAATACTTTTCCCATTATACAGCAACAGTAAAATTCTCTACCTTCTTAAGATTTTGAATCTGAACCATTTCACAGGCAATATAACACAGTTCTGCTTATGTGCCAAAATATATTATGTAAACATAAAATTATCCAACTAGGATGGGACTATTAATAATTAATACACTTTTGAAACGGAAGGAAATGATAGACTTATTATTTTGCCAAAGTCTTACTGTTAATATGTGCAAGTCATATTTAAAACCCTTAAGTATATCTTCTATAGTCACAAAGTTATCAATAATATCTGTGATATTACTGAAATACTCATCTGTGTCAGTCTACCTGAATTATTAATTTCCTTGGAATCTTTATTTTTAAATGTTTAAAATCTGAATTCTTTGAAATTGTGACCATTTTATAACAGTATGTTTCTGTATTAATTTACTCCAGTAAATAACCACTTGTCCCTATAATTCAAGAGTAAATTAACAGATTGCTGATTAAATATATTTATTTTATAGAAAAATGTGTTTTATTTTTGAAACATTAATATACAATGCTTAGTGCTTTGAATTTATAGTTTTTAAACAAAAAAGATGCTTATTGAAATGAATTTTTCCCTTAGGACAAATTCTGTAATATTATACACATTGCACAAGTAAATGGATTTTCAGAACATTTGCTTTTTGTCATCCTAATTGCTTTACACACCTTGCATAAATCATTCCTAAAGATTTATTGGGAATCATTGAAAGAAAATGTTTTTCTTAAATTTGCATTAGAGAATTTTTACATTATTTTATGCCAATTTCAAAAAAGATGTAAATTTGGCTAACCACAAAGCAAACAGGGTCACAACAATAATGCAGGAAACAGTCTCTCAGAATTTTAGAAATGAGAACTTGATGGGATTTGGAAATGGCATCATTTATTACATGATAATAATGTGTATTTCATATTTGAATATGAAAATATTTATTTCTAAATATTAAGCAATATCTAATATTTAAACACATACTTCAGTATTATAAGGTAAAAGGACAAATATAATGAAATCAAAACCAAAATTGTAGTCATAGTCATTATAAAAAGGCTCATAATATGAAGCTCACCACAAAGAGTTAGGTGCAGTTAGGAAAATAATTACACTAACAACTATCATGATAATCTTAATGAGTGAAGAAGTAGAAGTAGAATGCCTGTCTCAAATACAGGCAGGTGGTTTTGCCTATGGCCCTGCTTTGCCACTCCTATACAAGTATTTCCAGATATGTCAATCTGACCCAATTCTAGATATGCCGTTATTTTGGCCTAAAAAAACAGTGAGTGCAGGCACTCCGCCTCTCCCTGCCATTTTGTGTAGCTGATGTCAATATGTAGTTAAAGTCACTTAATGTTCAAAAACAAATGAAATAACAGAATGGGCAGCGAGGAACAAGAGTTTATTAAACCCTGTGCAAATGACTTAATAACCTCATTGGAGATATAATGATTTTCAAAGATTTGTTCATTGCTATACATCTTTTTTTCTTCTCTTTCTTTTTATTTTATTTTTTCTAGTCTCTTCTTTTTTAATTAATAATTTTTATTTTGACCAAAGTGGATTGCATATCGTTCACAGTAATATTTTAGGTACATAGTAACATTGAATCAGTGGCATTCCCACCACCAATGTTGTCTTCCCTCCACCCCTGTTCCCAGCATGCATTCCATATTGCTCCTCCTTTGCCCCCCCGTCTCTTCCTTTTTTTTTAATAATTTGCTCATCTTTATTTGAAAACAAATGTATTTCAGACAATAATCTCAACTATGTGATACATGTGTTTTATATAAAATAATATATATTTTATATACATATAGAGAGAGATAAAGGAAAAGGATATATACAGAGTTATCTCTTATGTGGGACTTTAAAGATACATATAAAGATAGAAACAAAGGAGCAAAGTCCACATAATGGGAAACTGATCCACAGAATTGAGTTGATGGGGTTATTTCGATTTCTTTTTGTGAGGTGGGTTGAGCTACACCTAGCCATGCTCAGGCTTACTCCTAGTTCTGCACTCAGTAACTTCTACTGTCAGTACTTTGGGGATCATCTGGGATGCTGGGGATCAAACCCAGGTCAGCCATATGCAAGGCATGTGCCATACCCAGTGTGCTATTACTCTTGCTGCTGGTGAGATAGGATGTAAAGGAGTAGCACTGAGTTCTTTATAATTATGGAACACTTCACGAATTTGTCTGTCATCCTTGCGCAGGGGCCATGCTAACCTTCTCTGTATGTTTCCAATTTTAGTATATGTGCTGCTGAAGCGAGCACAGCCCTGAATTCTTGCACTGAGGGATGGAGGTATGTACATTGATAATAGTTATGTATTTATGTGTTCTTTTTTTTTTGGGGGGGGTCACACCCGGCAGTGCTCAGGGGCTACTCCTGGCTCCATGCTCAGAAATTGCTCCTGGCAGGCACGGGGGACCATATGCAGTTATGGTGTTGGAATTATGTGTATAAAATCATTATTAATAGAATCGTAAAACACAGAATCCCAATCAAAAATAGTTTTCAATTAAGAAATTAAATTTTGGGGGCCGGGCAGTGGCGCTGGAGATAAGGTGCCTGCGCTAACCTAGGACGGACCGCGGTTCGATCCCCCGGTTCCCCATATGGTCCCCCGTGCCTGCCAGGAGTGACTTCTGAGCGAATAGCTAGGAATAACCCCTTAGCGTCACCGGGTGTGGCCCAAAAACCAAAAACCAAAAAAAAAAAAAAAAAGAAATTAAATTTTGTCTGCTTGATCACTTTTTATTTTAAAATTATACTTGTGTTTACATGTTCTACAATGAAAATATATTTGGAGCCTGACTGCTAGACTTCAAATTCTTGTGTCTCTCTTTCTAGTTGCTAAGTTAATGCCCCTTGAATAATTTCCTGTTTTCTTAAGATGAAGTTGAAATAATGCATATGAAACCCTGGAACAATATATAATATACAGGAAGTACTTAAAAATTTTAGCTACGTGCATTGTTATTCAAAGTTTAAGGTTTTATTAGTCAATATTTTATGCACTACATTTAAGTGTGGACAAATACAAGATAAACTTTATAAACGGAGATGAATAATATATAATGTCATTGAGTTTAGTCTTTAGGTATCAGACTTCTTGATTTCTAAACTTCTAAATATCAAGATCAAGGAGTTATGTAGAAATACTGAAAATTGTCAGATTTATTTTTGCTGTGCTATAGCAATTAAAACCATTTTTATAACTCAAATAGTTTATTTAGTATCCTACACTGTTAATTAAAAAGGGAATTCAGGGGGCCGGGCGGTGGCGCTGGAGGTAAGATACCTGCGCTAACCTTCCCCCGGTTCCCCATATGGTCCCCCGTGTCTGCCAGGAGCGACTTCTGAGCGAATAACCAGGAGTAACCCCTGAGCGTCACTGGGTGTGGCCCAAAAACCAAAAAAAAAAAAAAAAAACAAAAACAAAAAGGGAATTCAGGACTGGAGCAATAGCACAGTGATAGGTCCTTTATCTTGCATGCTGCTGACGCAGGACGGATCTGGGTTTGATCCCCGGTGTCCCATATGGTCCTCCAAGCCAGGAGTGATTTCTGAGAGCATAGCCAGAAGTAACCCCTGAGTGGCATCTGGTGTGGCCAAAAAACCAAAAAAAAAAAATAAATAAATAAAAATAAAAAAGGAACTCAGAACATTTTATTTAGACTCCTTAAATGTTTTCAGAAAAATAAGTATATAATAATCTTTTCATTATTATAAAAGGTGACAGATCACCTTTCCATGGCCAACCTATTTACCCAGTTTAGTTTGTGCAGACATTATCAGCTTCTAAATAAAATCACTCCTTTGCCTTTCAATAAAAGAATCCTATAAGGGGCCTGAGAGATAGCACAGCACTAAGGCATTTGTCTTGCAAACAACCAATCCAGGACTGAAAGTGGTTGGAATTTCAGCATCCCATATGGTCTCCAGTGCCTGCCAGGAGCGATTTATGAGCACAGAGCCAGAAGTAACCCCTGAGCACCGTCGAGTGTAACCCCAAAGACAAAAACAAATAAGCAAAAAATCCTGTGGGTGAGTAACTCTACAATAAATGATTGTCTTATTAAAAATCAGTTTATCGATCTTACTGTGAAGAAATTGTATACGATATAAACCAATAAATGATTAAAAGAGATTTTCTTTTATGTTCATGCCTACTATTGATAATAAGAGGAACAAAGGGAAAGTTATTCTTTAGAAGCTTTCAGAAAAATTATGAAGAGCTTCCTTAGAAGTCTGCCAAGACAGTAAGTTATCAAGTCTTATTGGATCAAATTGGGTTAAACACCTCTTAAAGTAAAAGTCCCCTGAGAAACCTGAAGCTAGTGTCAGTTCATTTTGCTTGAAACAGTTTTGTTTCAGGAATGAAGAATGAAAAGTGAACTTGAAGAGTTCTAATAAGAAAAGAGTCGATGACAATGGATAATCACTCATATATTGTGTGTAAAATTTGACATATAGTAATTAAACATATATTTACACATTAAATTTATTATAAATGAGTCACTCTTCCAGAAATTGGGTCATAAATCAAGCAAGACGCCATTTCCTATTCTCCTTAGTTACCTTATTTAGTGAATACAGATAATCAAATTAATCTAAATATTTAACATGCAAAATAAAAAAAATAGAAATAAGGCAGTGAGACATTTCTTTTAAGAAGTGACCTCTATGAGGTGGTGATAGTTGAACTTAAATTGGAATGGTAAAAATGGACAACCAAATGCCAGAGCAATAGTACATCAGTTAACACACTTGCCTTTCAAGATGCTGCCCTGGGTTTGATCCCTTTCATCACATATGATCCCATAGTCTCCGCCAAAAGTGATACTTGAGCACAGAGTCTAAAATAGCCTCTAAGCATTGTTGGATGTGGACCCCAAAACAAAAACAAAACAAAACTATAAAGGAATGAACAATCAGAACAAACAAAACCTAGGGAAAGATATTCCATTACATTATGCAAATGCAAAGTCTTGGAGAAATACTTGATCGTTTCAGTTCCGAGAAAGATTATTAGTACTGCAATATTATGTTTGTACAAAATACAAAAGTCACTGAATTAACTTATGTGAGATTTCCCAGGTCATAATGAAGAGCATAGCTATTTTCCTAAGTACTCACCTTGCAAAGAGGCATTGGAAAATGTGTGTGGGTACATTGATGGTGGGAATGTTACACTGGTGAAGAGGGGTGTTCTTTTTGTGACTGAAACTCAAATACAGTCATTCTTGTAATTATGCTGTTTAAATAATGTGTGTGTTTGTGGGTGTGATTAAGTTTTATGGAGTTCATAGGGGAGAAACATTATGAACAAATAAAACTTTTATCTGTATTTATTAATTTTCTCCAAATATTTGATTTCTTTCATTGTGTTTATACACCACTGAGTACCCACATATTTTCTGCAATGTATATGAGTTGGAGTTTATTACAGAAGCACTGCAGTAGTCAAAACATCTGAATTGTCTGAGAAGCAATCCCAAATGAGCAGATTTGTCATGCAATGTACCTGAAGTCAGAAGTAACTGTATCTAGTCAACAGTCTAAACTGTCAAGTCTACCCTCCTACTGCATAAAAATAAACATTTTTTCAAAATAAAAGCTTTTTATAAGAGCAATAAAACAACCCAAGGAAGCATTGTTATCATGAGCTAATCATACCCTTGGGGAATTAAAGATACTTAGCTGCACCATGTGCCTCACAATACCTAAGGGCTGTGATTATTTCCTTATAACCCTCAAGAGTGTCAGACCTTATTGGTTAATTAGATAATATTCAAGTTCATAATATTGCATTTGATAATTCATTTGGAAGTTCTGTAGGCAGTGGAGTTTATGAAGCAATGTTTTGTGTACATATCTACACAATATTGCAGCAAAGTTTAGAGTAATTACCATATTTTTATATTTAAAAAAAAGTCTAAAATAAATGCAAAAAAGGAAGAGTCCAAGAACTAAACCCCGAGGCACTACTTTAACAATGAGTAATTCTGATGAGCTCAACCTAGGAAATCTTTGAGAGAAACTGGCAAAAATTACATAATGTAGTTTATTTCCAATCAATAAATCATTGTGACATTCCAATTGTCCCAATAAGACTGAGTTGTCTGTTGCTTAAAAAAGAATTGGGTCAAAATAATAAACAGATTTTGTTAATAATAAACTCAAGCATAAGCAAATGTATTTGGTGATTTTTTTCATAATGAGACTTGTATTAGTATGAGTGAACCATACTTGGAAAAACAGTTGAATATAGAAGTATTTGGAAGTTTAATTTTTATTAGCTTCACTATTTAAATAAATGACTTTTTAATTTAAATTCAAGACACATATTATGCAAAATAAGTTTACATATCCATAGAATGAGTATAATAATCTTATAAATTATTTGAAATTTTAAAATGAGTGAAAATTTTAAATAAAAGATGCTATAAAACTAAAATGGTTTATAATAATATCATTTATCAAGCTATCAGAAAATATAGAAAAATGATTCAGATACTTTACTTTGTTTTTTGTTACAAACATTAGCAAACTAGCTGGATCTAAATAATCACAATTCAAGATAAAATTTAAGTTTGGAAAATTACTTTTTAGTATTAGAATATTAAGCAAATTGTAAACAAGAGAAGATGAAACTTCAGGAGAGTGTTTGGAATTGAGGATAAGCAACAAAAGATGGATAACAGAGAGAAAGACTGAAAAGGATTTCTGTGACAGCTAATTGAATTAGTTTTTTCTTGGCATTGTCAATTTCTAAGAAATAAAATAAATAAGCATGCCAAGTGTTATTACTGCCTGATGGCACATAAAAGTCAAATTCAAAATAGTATAGCTCCTTCTCTTGAGGAATTAATTTTTCTGCGGAGTACAGAGTGCCCTATATATCTGTGAATTTAGTAGATGTTTCTATTAGTTGATACAAATAATCAAATTAGCCAACGTTCCAAATATCCATCCATCATAATCACCAGAGAAATATATTTTCAAACTACAAATCATAGACCCTGCAATTTTTAGTTCAGCTAGCTTGGGAAAATTCTAATTCAGCTGGTCTGTTTTTCAAGACGTAAATGAATTATATGAATAGCTGTACTTCAAAAACATTTGAATTTCATAGGGTAACATAATTGAAAGCAAATTTCTCCCAATGCAGAAAACTACTTTACACCAATAGAAGACATTAAAAAATGTTTCCACTATTAAATAAGCATTAAATCAGAATGTGATCTACATATAATCAATCTGCTAAAGACTGCAAAAACAGAAGGAAAATAAATCCTTATATAAGGCCAAACAGATGTGAATCAATTATATATGTTTCCAAGAAAAACAATAACCAGTTTCCAAGTCCTCAAAAATGTGATAATGCCATTGGTTACACAGTTTATGCTAAATTCACCTGGTAATTACATTTATAGACGGGAAACCTCATTTCTCATATCATTATGACAGTGAACTATTTTGTAACTTGGTGCTGGGTTCTCATCATTCTTATAAAGTAAAGAAGAGGTCGCCCCTTCACTGCATGTTTACATTCCAAAGGGATTTTTCCCAGGTTC
Source organism: Crocidura indochinensis (assembly GCA_004027635.1). Classification (NCBI taxonomy): domain Eukaryota; kingdom Metazoa; phylum Chordata; class Mammalia; order Eulipotyphla; family Soricidae; genus Crocidura; species Crocidura indochinensis. Next base: position 10,085 of record PVKC010046380.1, read on the forward strand.
TTGAAAAGGACATTCTTGAGTTGTAAAACCAGAGACTATTATAAAGATTTACATATATCTCAAAGGAAGAGAGGAAGAAGTTACCGTATAAATTTTAAAAGAAAATGCTCAAACCCCTGAAATATTAGTCTTACTTATTTTTTACAAGAAAAATAAGGAGTGTTGCATTTGTATCGATTTTAAAATGCATATACCATAGCCCCTTTATAGAAGGTGAATTGTAAAGAAGACATCTGGAAAATAATTAATTACTATTTTAAGTGAAAAATTCCAACAAAATAAGGCAGGGGAGGGCAAGTCAAGTGGTGTTTAAACAATGAACTACTAAACATTAAGTAAATAAGGACTGAAAATAATTGAAAGATTTCTGAAAAATACTCTGCAGGAGGTGCTGCTACATTGTGGTTCATTTTTCTTCCATAAGAATTTTGATGGGATTACAATCTTAGAGAATATTAAGAAAGAAAATTCATCAGGAAAAAATGAAGAATTTAATTGATTTATTTGTTAATCCACTTTAGCAAGTAGAAGTTCTCTGAAAGAAGTTGTACAAAAAGTTGTGAAGACTTTTATAGTCAGTTAGAGATCTGGACAATCTGGAGGAAGGAGGAGCTTTATAATAAAGATCACCTTGTAAGTGCTAATCAGGAAAATTAGAATGATTCATAAAGGATTTCCAGTAGGGCAGTCCAGCTGGAAATATAGTACAGGTTGACTGGCTTGCCCTGCAATCAAGTTTGGTTCCCTGAATCACCTTCAGGTCCCTAAACAGGACTGCGTGTTCCACAGAACTCTCCCATTCACCCTCCCCACCACCAACAAAAAAGGAATTCCCCCTTGGGCGAGGTTTTAATTGCAATTAAGTTAATTAGATTATACATCAAGTTTGTTGGGTCCAACTTGGTAACTGCATTTGGTGCGTGTTATTTGTTAGTTTTGTTTGTTTCTTCTTTTATGTCTGTCATTTTTTTAAATTATTTTTTATTTTTTAATCATAGTGGTTTACATGATATTCACAGTAATATTCCATTTACAAATAAACATTGAATCAGGGGAATTCCCATCACCAAGTTGTTCTCCCTCCACCTCCATACCCATTCTGTCTCCCAAGTCCTCCACCCTCTCCCCAGGGACTTCTAGATTGAGTGACTCCCTCTGTTT
>PVKC010046381.1:0-11241 GCA_004027635.1 Crocidura indochinensis
ATTTTGTGTCAACCCTAAAGGTGTCTCCCTACCTTTTTTTTCTTTGGTTTTTCAGTCACCCATCAGTTATTCTCAGGGGGTAATATTCTTGGCTCTAGTACTCAGAAATTACTTCTGCAAGTGCTTAAGGGACCTTGAAAGAGGATTTGCTTCACACTAGTTCAGTATCTCTGACGTAGCTGATGTACTATCTCATCAGAAAGGTGAGTCCCTTCTAAGTAACTTAGGATACTGAATAGTCACTCCCCACCATTGTGTGTGTATATGTGTCTGTGGTATATGTGTGTGATGTGAAAAAGACATGAAGGTGGACATGGCAAGGGGAGGGAAGATTTGGAGACACCTCACAACTCAAATTTGTTGTTAAACAAAAAAAGAATCAACAAAGCAGTGCTATGACAGAGATTGAGATACCTGAGGTAAAAGAATAAAGAATTCTGCCATCACTTTAATATGATAGTATATACAATAAAGTTTCATGCTTTCAGATAATTCATTTATAAGTCCAAGCTGTGGTGGAGATACATGTAGCTCGTATCTAATTCTAGGAACTTACAAACATATTTGTATAACCATATAACACCCGTATAGCAGATGAATGTTTATTTTAATAACAGCTATGATAAAACTTGTTATATATACTTATAGATTAGAAGACAATAAGGGATATGACAACGCAAAGAGGTCTATAGTCATTTGAAGCAATGCATTGTCTTTCTGCATCTGTTTGGGTCATTACACAGAATATGAATATGCATTTGTACTTGGTGTTGATGAGAGGGGTGTTCACAGAATTGCTCAAAATTGTTCTACCAGCATCGATACAACAATGATGAATTGCTCTTGTCAGGGAAGCCAATTAGAATTTTAATAATTTCAATGAAGATAAAATGACATAGACAGAAATACAGATAATGATCCTAATCAAAGGAAGATGAGTTATATTTTTGTAGTGGAATTAGTCTTCTGTCCAATAATGAGTTTTTTTCAATCATGAAAAAAACTAATATATTTTATTCCATGTGTTTTCTACTAATTGCCTTTTTTCAACGGAGAATTTAATGAACTGATTCCTGAGCACAGTTTGGGTAAGGCCTCAGATTAATAGAATTAATATTTATTATATTTTATTTATGATATTATATATTATTTATTCTATAACATATAGAGATTTATATAAACATAAAAGTCTGTTATTGTATGACCCTAAATCAGTAAAGTAAACAATTTATCCTTTTTTCCTCTACCATAAAATACCAGGATACTTGGTGTAGTCTGGCAGATGAGATGAAAAGTGCCTCAGAGAACCGTATTTTCCGGCATGTAAGACGACTGGGCGTATAAGACGACCCCCTAATGTTTGCAGCTAAAACATAGGTTTAGGTCTATATTCGCTGTATCAGACAGAACGTTCCTGTGCCGCAACTGTATGTACCACTGTGAGCTAATCACAAAAAGCAAAGGTTCAAAGGTTATACTGTAATAAATGTCCTCTCTGACTTTGGCCGATATGAGCAGGCTTTTGACAGTGTAGATTCGGGTCCAGAACATTGTCCAATTTGCGTGCATCAAAAGCCTGCTTGGATGGGCCATGTGAGAGAGGCGGTGTAGGCAGCCTTGCAGTGATTGGTGCAGGATCGAGTTGGAAAATTCGTTTGGTGGCAATATCCAGATGATTTTCATTTAGCGGCAATTTTAAACATATTTTTCAGTATATACTTGGCGTATAAGACAACCCCGATTTTCAGTTGACCTATATTTGTTTCAAAAGTCGTCTTAAATGCCAGAAAATACGGTACCTTTTAGGGGATTCTATTGTTCCAGTATACCCTTTGGTTATCCTTTTTTACCTTTCTTACCCACTATTTCCTTAACAAAATTCCTTTTTGGGACTCTGCAGCAAAGACATACTTTTGAGGACAAAATCATAACAATTTCTCAGGTTGCTAGCAAGAGAATAAGACATCTCAATACCACATTTTTTGCATTAATTGACTTTCTGGAAACGAATACTTGAAGTTGAATCCAGTAATAAAATAAAAATTAAGAGCATATAAACAGGTCAAAATGAAAATTATTATAAAATAAAAAAGCATACACACAGAGCAATGGAACAGAATTGAATATTCAAATTCAAAATATTCAAAATATATGAGTGCATAATTGATGTCAAAAGAGTAAATAGTTTCAATAAAACAAGAAATAACAACCAGACTTTAGGAATGTTAAACAGCCATGCGTAAAAAATTAAAACTACTTCACTATTTCTTAACATAGGTGAGGATTTTTTTTTTTTTGCTGGTATCTCCTGCTTATTTGTGTTTTTGAGTTTCTAATTTGATGAGAATTAATAAGGGGCAAGACTTTAACCCTCACATAAGGAGAGGACAATGTTCAATGTTGCAATTATCTCAGAGATACATCTCCAAGACACAGGGTCAGCTTCTTACCTTTGATCTCAGAAGCCCTCTGTTGACTGCTCTGGTAGAAGCATGCAAGATGGGAATGGAAGGAACCTTTCTCAATCTACTTGAAGCCATCTACCACAAGCCAATGACAAATATTATCCTCAATGGAGAAAAACTAAAGATCTTTCCTCTAAATTCCGGTACAAGACAAGGCTGTCCTTGTCTTGTCTCACCACTCCTCTTCAACATAGACCTGGAAGTGCTTGGTATAGCAATCAGGCAAGAAAAAGATATCAAGGGAATCCACATAGGAAAGGAAGAAGTCAAGCTCTCAGTGTTTGCAGGTGACATGATACTCTACTTAGAAAACCCTAAAGACTCTACCAAAAAGCTTCTAGAAACAATAGACTCATATCAAGGTGGCAGGCTACAAAATCAACACACAGAAATCAATGACCTTTTATACACCAATAATGATAGGGAAGAGAAGGAAGTCAAGAAGGCAATCCCATTCACATTAGTGCCACACAAACTCAAAAATCTTGGAGTCAACTTGACCAAAGATGGGAAGGACCTCTAAAAGAAAACTATAAAGCCCTGTTCCAAGAAATAAGAGAGGACACATGGACATGGAAACGCATACCATGCTCATGGTTCAGCAAGATTAACATCATTAAAATGGCAATACTCCTCAAAACATTGTACAGATTTAATGTGATCCCTCTAAAGATATCCACGATATTCTTCAAAGAAGTGGATCAAACACTTATGAAGTTCATCTGGAACAATAAACACCTCGAATAGCTAAAGCACTCCTAGGGAAAAGGTGTATGGGAGGCACTACTTTCCCCAACTTTAAACTGTACTACAAAGTAATAGTTATCAAAACAGCATGATATTGGAATAAAGACAGACCCTCAGATCAGTTGAATAGGCTTGAGTTCTCAGACAATGCTCCCCAGACATATAATCACCTAATTTTTGACAAAGGAGCTAGAAATCCTAAATGGAGCAGGGAAAACCTCTTCAACAAGTGGTGCTGGCAGAAATGGTTAGCCACTTGCAAAAAAGAGAACATAGACCCCCAGTTAACATCATGTACAAAGGATTAAAGGCCTTCACATTAGACTTGATACCATAAGGTATATAGAACAACACATCAGTAAAACACTCCATAACACTGAGAAAAGGCATCTTCAAGGACGAAAATGCACTTTCCAAACAAGTGGAAGCAGAGATTAACAGATAGGAATACTTTAAGCTGAGAAGCTTTTGTCCCTCAAAAGAAATAGAGCCCAGGATACAAGAGTCACACACTATGTTGGAGAAACTATTCACCCAATACCAATCAGATAAGGGGCTAATATCCAAAATATACAGGGCACTGACAGAACTTTACAAGGAAAAAAAACCATCTAATCCCATCAAAAAATTAGGGAGAAGAAATGAACAGACACTTTGATAAAAAAAAAAGAAATACAAATGGCTAAAGGACACATGAAAAAATGCTCCTTGTCACTAATCATCAGGGAGATGCAAATCAAAACAATGATGAGAAACCATCTCACACCACAGAGATTGGTACACATCACAAAGAATGAGAACAACCGGTGCTGGCGGCAATGTGGAGAGAAAGGAACTCTTATCCACTGCTGGTGGGAATGCTGTCTAGTACAACCTCTATGGAAAGCAATATGGAAATTCCTCCAAAAACTGGAAATTGAGCTCCCATTCGACCCAGCTATTCCATTCCTAGGTATATACTCTAGGAACACAAGAATACAATACAAAAATCCCTTCCTCACACCTATATTTATTGCAGCACTATTCACAATAGCCAGGCTCTGGAAACAACCAAGATGCCCTTCAACAGACGAATGGCTAAAGAAACTGTGGTATATATACACAATGGAATATTATGCAGCCGCCAGGAGAGATGATGTCATGAAATTTTCCTATATATTGATATACATGGAGTCTATTATGCTGAGTGATAAAAGTCAGAGGGAAAGAGGGAGATGCAAAATAGTCTCACTCATCTATGGGTTTTAAGAAAAATAAAAGTCATCTTTGAAACAATCCTCAGAGACAGTGAGAGGAGGGCTGGAACTTCCAGCTCACTTCATGAAGCTCACCACAAAGAGTGGTGAGTGCAGAAATGACTACACTGAAAACTACCATAATCATGTGAATGAATGAGGGAACTGGAAAGTCTGTCTAGAGTATAGGTGTGGGTGGGGTAAGATGGGGGGAGATTTGGAACAGTGGTGGTGGGAATGTTGCAGTGGTGAAGCGGGGTGCTCTTTCCATGACTGAAACCTAATCACAACCATATCTGTAAGCAAGATGTTTAAATAAATTAAAAAATAAATAAAATGTTACTGTCACCTTTGGGGCTCATTGGCTAGAGAATATGTCCACCTTGCAGAATGGGGACAACTGATCTTGCTTCAGTTTGGCACCTCTCACCAGGTCCCTTCTGGACTCATGATGGGCATTACTCACTGTCACCACTGGTGGGGGTGAAGGGAGGGGACAGCTCACCATGCTCCTTGTTAGTACCTCTTGTTGGGTCCCTTCTGGGCTGTATGGTAGACATCAGTAGGTGAGAATAATTTAAAGTGTATAAAAATACTTTTATATTGGGCTTAAAACCAAAATATCCAGAAATGAGGGCTGGAAGGACCGGCTCATGATATGATGCTCACCTCAAAGAGGGGTGAGTGCAATTAGAGAAATGATACATTAACACTACCACAACAATGTTAATGAGTGAGAGAAGTAGAATGCCTGTCTTGAATGCAGGCAGGGGATGTGGGTGGAGGAGATGGGGCATTGGTGTAGACCAAAATATTCTCAGAAAAGAAAAAAAAAAACAATACCTCTAGTTTTATAAAAGTAGCCTCAGTTATTCTTATAGAAAGGTGACTGAAGTCATAAAACACAAAAGAAAAAAATAGATTTCATCAGACTAAAAGGCTCTGCACAATGAATGATACATACATCAAAACAAACTGATATAAATAGGAGTAGATATACACATATGCATTTTTAACAAAAATTAAATATCTAAGAATCTTTTACATTCAAATATAGTTTTTAAGAAAGTATACATATACATCCTTTGCATATTTCAACTGTATTGTCTTGCATTGTTCCTGTGCACTATGACAACCAGGAAATTAAGATTGAAGCAATCCATTAATCTTATTCAAATGTTATCAATTGTACATACACTCTTTGCTGTACATATTTTTTGTATTTTGCCCTTTTGAGAAGACAATGAGAATTTAAGCTTTTATTTTTAGATTGAGGTTTATCGAGTACACTGTGAATGATTCAAAAATCACATCATTTTTCTTTTATCTCCCTTATTTCTTTATCAGGTTTATTTCTTGCTAGTACTGAAACACATGAGTCATTCCATGTAAAACATCATTATTATCTTTATTTGTATTTGAAATTTTTCCTTGAAGCTCCTCATTGTTAATCATCTTAGCTCTGACTATGCTATTTCTTTTCTTTTTTTAACCACAGTGTGACAGGTATTACATAATACCATGCATTGTTCTTAAGTAATTAAAAATATTTTTGAGATTCTCTTAATAACTTCTATCTTTTAATTCTTGTATTTTGTCATACAAATAATATTTACTTGTATGAACTATATTTTTGCTCATACCATTTTTTGAATGATATTGATATATGCATTTATTAAAACTTAAAGGACTGGCATTTAAAGACTTAATGAGTTTCATACTGGAAGCTAGTACAGTTGTTTGCCAGGTCTGATCCCTGGTACCACATGGTTTCATGGTTCTCCAAGCACATAGATGCAGCCCCTCCTGGGCTCCAGCACCACTGGGGTGCCTCAGGTACTCTTGTTAGCACTGCAATAGCATCCTTGTGTCCCTGCATTAAATTCCCAGCCAAGTTGATTGAAAATAACCAGTGGGGTCTCTTTACCTCTTGAGTACAAATTGATATCCCCTACCCCCTATATATTTATGCATTGCATTGTGTCTAAACTTCATATTAATAGGGAAAGGGATAATATAATAACATATAATTATAGTTAATAAAATATACATAGAATTACTCAGGTTGGAAGTTACACCGATGTCAATAAATACACTTAAATCCATCAAATAGAAGATAGATGCATAAGAAGGTAAAATAGGAGCTCATTGGTGAAAACTGCAACTCTCTTATAAGTTTAAAACTTTTTTAATTGACAATTATTTTTATTTACTTAAACATCTTGATTACAGATATGATTGCGATTAGGTTTCAGTCATATAAAGAACAACCCCCTATATCAGTGCAATATTCCCACCACCATTGTCCCCAAACTTCCTCCCACCCACCTCACCCCCACCTGTACTCTAGACAGGCTTTCCAGGTCCCTCATTCATTCCCATGATTATGGTAGTTATCAGTGTAGTTATTTCCATAACTGCACTCACCACTCTTTGTGGTGAGCTTTATGAAGTGAGCTAGATTCCAGCCCTCCTCTCATTGTCTCTGAATATTGTTGCAAAGAAGACTTTTATTTTTCTCAAAACCCATAGATGAGTGAAACCATTCTGTGTCTTTCTTTCTCACTCTGACTTACTTCACTCAGCATAATAGATTCCATGTACATCCATGTATAGGAACATTTCATGACTTCATCTCTCCATTGTGTATATGTACCACGGTTTCTTTAGTCATTTGTCTGTTGAAGGGCATCTTGGTTGTTTCCAGAGCCTGGCTATTGTGAATAGTGCTGAAATAAATATAGGTGTGAGGAAGGGATTTTTGTACTGTATTCTTGTGTTCCTAGGGTATATCCCTAGGAGTGGAATAGCTGGGTCGAATGGGAGCTCAATTTCCATAGACGTTGGACTAGACGCCATTTCCACCAGCAGTGGATAAGAGTTCCTTTCTCTCCACATCCCCGCCAGCACCAATTGTTCTCATTCTTTGTGATGTGTGCCAATCTCTGTGGGGTGAGATGGTTTCTTATCATTGTTTTGATTTGCATCTCCCTGATGATCAGTGATGAGGAGTATTTTTCATGTGCCTTTTGGACATTTGTATTTGTTCATTTCCTCTCCCCATATTTTGATGGGATTAGATGTTTTTTTCTTGTAAAGATCTGTCAGTGCCCTGTATATTTTGGATATTAGTCCTTTATCTGATGGGTATTGGGTGAATAGTTTCTCCCACTCTGTTGGTGGCTCTTGTATCCTGGGCACTATTTCTTTTGAGGTGCAGAAGCTTCTCAGCTTAATGTATTCCTATCTGTTGATCTCTGCTTCCACTTGTTTTGAAAGTGCATTATACTCCTTGAAGATGCCTTTTGTCTCAATGTCATGGAGTGTTTTACCGATGTGTTGTTCTATATACCTATGGTATCAAGCCTGATATCAAGGTCTTTAATCCATTTGGGTTTTACCTTCATACATGATGTTAGCTGTGGGTCTATGTTCGCTTTTTTGCAAGTGGCTAACCAGTTCTGCCAGCACCACTTGTTGAATTAGATGATTGTATGTTTGTGGAGTATTGTCTGAGAACTCGAGCCTGTTCCACTGATCTGAGAGTCTGTCTTTGTTCCAATACGATGCTGTTTTGATAACTATTGCTTTGTAGTACAGTTTAAAGTTGGGGAGAGTAATGCCTCCCATACTCCATTTCCCTAGGAGTGCTTTTGCTATTTGAGGGTGCTTATTGTTCCAGATGAACTTCATAAGAGTTTGATCAACTTCTTTGAAGAATGTCATGGGTATCTTTAGAGGGATCACATTAAATCTGTACAACGCTTTGAGGAGTATTGCCATTTTAATGATGCTAATCTTGCTGATCTATGAGCACGGTACGTGTTTCCATTTCGTGTTTCCTCTCTTATTTCTTGGAGCAGGTCTCTATAGTTTTCTTTGTATAGGTCCTTCACCTCTTTGATCAAGTTGACTCCAAGATATTTGAGTTTTTGTGGCGCTATTGTGAATGGGATTGCCTCCTTGATTTCCTTCTCTTCCCTTTCATTATTGTTATATAAAAAGGCCATTGATTTCTGTGTGTTGATTTTGTAGCCTGCCACCTTGCTATAGGAATCTATTGTTTCTAGAAGCTTTTTGGTAGAGTCTTTAGGGTTTTCTAGGTAGAGTATCATGTCATCTGAAATCAGTGAGAGCTTGACTTCTTCCTTTCCTATGTGGATTCCTTTGATATCTTTTTCTTGCCTGATCGCTATAGCAAGCACTTCCAGTACTATGTTGAAGAGGAGTGGTGAGAGCGACAGCCTAGTCTTGTGCCGGAATTTAGAGGTAAGGCCTTTACTTTTTCTCCATTAAGGATAATATTTGCCATTGACTTGTGGTAGATGGCTTCAAGTAGCTTGAGAAAGGTTCCTTCTATTCCCATCTTGCTGAGAGTTTTGATCAAGAATGGGTGTTGGACCTTATCAAATGTTTTCTTTGCATCTATTGATATGATCATGTGATTTTTATTTATTTTTTGTTGATGTTGTGTATGATATTGATAGATTTACAGATGTTAAACCAACCTTGCATTCATGGGATGAAACCTACTTGGTCGTAGTGTATGATCTTCTTGATGATGCATTGGATCCTATTTGCTAGGATTTTGTTGAAGTTCTTTGCATCAGCATTCATCAGGGATATTGGTCTGTAGTTTTCTTTTTTGGCAGCATCTCTGTCTGGTTTTGGTATCAGGGTGATATTGGCTTTATAAAAGTTGTTTGGGAGTGTTCCCGTTTTTTCAACTTCATGGAAGAGCCTGGCTAGGATTGGTAGTATCTCCTCTTGAAAGATTTGAAAAAATTCATTAGGATATCCATCTGGGCCTGGGCTTTTCTTTTTGGGCAGATGTTTAATTACAGTTTCAATTTCCTAGGTAGTGATGGGGGTGTTTAAAAATTCTACATCCTCCTTACTTAAATGTGGAATGTTGTAAGCATCCAAGAATTTTTTCATTTCTTCAAGGTTCTCGTGTTTAGTAGCATAAAGTTTCTCAAAATAGTCTCTGATTACTCTTTGGATCTCTGCATTATCTGTCGTGATCTCCCCCTTTTCATTTCTAATACTGGTTATCAGATTTCTCTCTCTCTCTCTCTCTCTCTCTCTCTCTCTCTCTCCCTCTCTCTCTCTCTTTGAGTTTTGCCAATGGTCTATCAACCTTGTTTATTTTTTCAAAGTACCAACTTCTGCTTTCATTGATCTTTTGTATTGCTTTTTGGTTTTCCACTTCATTGAGTTCTGCTTTCAGCTTTGTTATTTCCTTCTGTCTCCCTATTTTTGGTTCCTTTTGTTGGTCATTTTCTAGTTTTTTGAGCTGCGTCATTAAGTTATTCAGGTATGCCCCTTCTTCCTACCTGATGTGTGCTTGTAGAGCTATAAATTTTCCTCTCAGGACCGCTTTTGCTGTGCCCCATAGATTCTGGGGGGTTGTGTCTTCATTATCATTTGTTTCCAGGAAAGTTTTGATTTTCTTTTTGATTTCATCTCGAACCCACTGGTTGTTCAATAGAAGGGTGTTTAATTTCCAGTTGTTGATGTTTTTTTCTGTGTGGCTTTGTAGTTCACATCTAATTTCAGAGCCTTGTGGTCAGCAAAGGTAGCCTGCAAGATTTCTATCCTCTTAATTTTATGGAGGTATGTTTTATGTGTCAGCATGTAGTCTATCCTGGAGAATGACCCATGTACATTGGAAAAGAATGTGTATCCAGGTTTTTGGGGATGGAGTGTCCTATATATATCTACTAGTCCTCTTTCATCCATTACTCTTTTCAGGGTTAGTATGTTTTTGTTGGGTTTCAGTCTGGTTGACCTATCAAATGTTGATAGGGCAGTGTTGAGGTCTCCAACTATTATTGTGTTATTATTGATTTCTTCTTTCAGATTTATCAGCAGTTGTATTAGATAATTTGCTGGTCTCTCATTGGGTGCATATATGTTTAATAGTCTGATTTCTTCCTGTTGCACATATCCCTTGATCAGTATATAGTGTCCATCTTTGTGCCTTACCACTTTTCTAAGTATAAAGTTGGTGTCATCAGATATTAATACCGCCACCCCAGCTTTTTTGAGGGTGTTGTTTACTTGGATGATTTTCCTCCAGCCTTTGATTTTGAGTCTATGTTTGTTCTGACTGTTCAGATGTGTTTCTTGTAGCCAGCAGAAGGTTGCATTCATCTTTTTGACCCATTTTGCCACTCTGTCCTTTAATTGGTGAATTTAATCCATTGACATTGAGGGAGATGATTGTCATAGGATTTAATGTCATCTTTGTAGATAAGTTTACTGTGTTTGTTGGTCTCTCTTGTCTTAGAGTAGACCTGTCAGTTTTTCCTTTAAGACTGGGTTATCATCTGTGAAGTTTCTGAACTGTTGTTTATCCATGAAGCTATGTATTTGTCCTTCAAATCTGAACGTGAGTTGGGCTGGGAGCAGTATTCTAGGCGAGGCATTCATTTCATTCAGTCTTGTCACAATATCCCACCACTGCTTTCTGGTCTTGAGTGTTTCTGGTGACAGGTCTACTGTAAATTTCAGGGATGTTCCCTGGAATGTAATTTCCCTTTTTGATCTTGCTGCTTTCAGAAATCTATCTCTATCTGTGGGATTCATCATCGTAACTATGATGTGTCTTGGGGTGTTTCTCCTGGGGTCTTTTTTAGCTGGTACTCTTCGTGCATGCAGGATTTGGTCACATGTTTTCTTTAGCTCTGGTAGTTTCTCTGTGATGATGTTCTTGACTGTTGATTCTTCCTGGAGATTTTCTTCTTGGGTCTCTGGGACTCCAATGATTCTAAAGTTGTTTCTGTTGAGCT
>PVKC010046382.1:0-11245 GCA_004027635.1 Crocidura indochinensis
TTCCCACTCACTAGCTATATAACCTTTAATAGTATCCTTAGGTGAGAATTCCTTATAAAATTAATTTATCATATTGCTTAGGGAAATAATTTTTAATTTTTAATTCATTTTTATGTGTGCTCATAGTGGAGAATCAAAACTGGTAAATACATGTCAATGGATTAGTATTTCAGTAAACACTTATAAATATTTGTTATCATTATTATTGTATTTATAAAGAATCCTTAGGTCTAGCCCCTTCTTTGAGACTCAAGTGGAGTTTAAATTTGTTTTTAATCTCGATAATATAACCATTAGTTTCCTTCGTTATCTTTTTACTTTGTGTGGTTTTCCAGACACTACCTCGGTGAGTTACTGGTATTGCATCTATTTTGTGAGAAGTCATCATTTTTCTGCTAATTTAAATACACCAAGGTTTAGTTCATAAAGTTTTCCCTTAACATGAAATCACATAATAATATCAGAAAACAGGACTGAGAAATTTCCTGAAAAATGGGACTTTCAGTGCTAAAACTGGCACGATCCTAGGGAAAGTGGGATGTTAGAAAAGCTAGAGATATTCTAGAAATAATCTGAACTCAGTTTAGTGAACTGAGAACACCGTGGAAAATTTGTTAAGTCCTTTTGTGATAAAGCTGGAATTGCAATGTTGGCCTTCTGAATGCTTTCGATTTTTTTTTAGATTCTCCTGAACTAATAAGATCATTACAGGTTTTTTGTGTGTGTTTAGGCCACACCAGCAATGCTCAGGGCTTATTCCTGGCTCTGCACTCAAGGACCACTTCAGGATCAAACCAGGGACCTATGTGCAAGGGAAGTAAGTGCCCTATTTACTGTACTATCACTCCAATCCCAAATTTTTATTTTAAAATGAGGCAAATAAATCTGCAAGTAAAACTGTCTTTGAGTACAAGTCCTGTTTTTGATAACTATAGCAGCTTGGATAGCAATTGCACATGTTTAAACCTCCACTTTCCCTATCTCTAAAATGGGCTAATAATACATAGGTCAAAACTTCTTAAGAAGCGCCTGGAAGAATAGCCTTGCAAGTATGTGGTCATGAGTTTGGATCCCCTGTGTCCCCCACTGCAAGGCATAATTCTAGCAGCTCTACTGTTTGAGCCTAGCTGTGATCTGTTGCCTGAAAACTCAGTGCCACAGATGATTTCCGGACAATCTCTGCCATGTGTGTAAGTACCACAAAAAGAGTTGCATCTTCTTCCCTAGAAGCAGTACAAGTAAGAAAATATGTTTGAGGACCACTTCCAGGAAGTACAAGCCTTGGTGAGCACATGTGGGAACATCACAGTTAATGGAGAACAAACATCTGTGATCACAATACTATGCATGTGAGTACCAGTACCATAACCTGGAGGTTAGCCTCCAGTTATAAATGCACTAACACCACAGCCACACATATGAGAGACCCCAGTCACCACGATGGTCACCGCCACCACCAAGGGATGGAGGTGAAAGTTCTTGCGGAGAGTGATCAAACTTTGGTACGTATAAAATTCCATAAATATATCAAGTGTGCATATTGTCTCTCAGATTTTGGACACAGTAACTAATCTGTGCTTCTTATTGTTACTCATTATCCTCATTTTATTTTTGCATTTTTAATCATAAATTCTCATTCATTTTTCCACTGCAATGCCATGTTTCTGTAGAACTTTGCTGTTTTTAAAGCCTACCAACAGAGTATATTTGATCTGATCCCCTGAGAACCTCCTAGAGGCAGTTATTGGCTAGTTTTATGGATGAAAATATAGGCTCACAGACATAAAGTAATTTCTCTAGGCTTACTCCATGTACTAAGTAAATCAGTATATAAACCAAAACCTGCCCTTCAGAGCCCAGTGCCTTTAAATTTTACAGTTCCCTATAACATTTTCCCCCTTAGGTTATTTGACTTATGTTTCCACTCCTAAGGGAAAGAACTTATTAAAGAAGAACTTTCTACAGATAATCCTTGATATTTGAATTTGACAGTGTTCAGGGTTTTCAAACATAAATTTCCAGAATATTCTTTGTCCTATTTATATTGTAGAGAAAGCATATGATGATGTATGAAAAGTACAAATATTTGTGTGATTTTGTAATTTCTTAAATGCTACATGAAGATGAGGCATTTAACCCATTTAATGATGTGATATGCAGTTAGAATTTCTACATGAAGATGAGGCATTTAACCCATTTAATGATGTGATATGCAGTTAGAATTTGAGAGAGAAAAGTCAGATTATCTTTATAATTTTGCTTGAGCTATATGAAATAAAGAATATTTTTTATACTTACTCTTATGAGTCATTGAAATCTAAGCAATGAAAATCATTCCTTTCCTCAAAATCAAATAGAGCTTTATTTTGGTAATCAAATATTTTTGTACTAAGAATTAGAAATGGAATGACTCTTAGGTGAGATAGGTAGCTCCGACTGGCTTGTGGTGGGCTCCTCTTGGTGCATACGGGATCAAACCCAGGGCTCCTACATGCAAAGCAAGCACTCTGCCCATTATTTCTTTCGTCCCTAAATTTGATTTTGTAAGTTGTGCCATTTTGAGGTAAATAACATTTTTTTTCTTTTTTGAATAGTGGACTACACTTGCTCAGTGGATAGTCCTAGATAGTCCTAGTGATCAGGACTGGCAGTGCTGGGGGAACCATGTAGTGCTGGGGGGAACAAACAGGCTCAGGCACATGCAAGGAGAACAGAAGCAGAACTAAACCCTTACTTTTCAATTCCAAAGCCTATAAATGTGTATTCTGTTTCTCCTCTTTTTTTTTGTTGCTAATGTTACACTATGCATTTGGCTTAGTGTCCCCCATGTTGCATATAAGAAACGAACTCTCCCACCCCTGGGAGAATGGTAATAGGAGGGGGAGGTCTATTTGGTTTTATATCAAAGTAGAGTAATTAATTAGACTAAGAAGTCAACATTTGTGGCCAGAGAGATAGCATGGAGGTAGGGCATTTGCCTTGCATGCAGAAGGATGGTGGTTCAAATTCCAGCATCCCATATGGTCCCCCGAGCCTGCCAGGAGAGATTTCTGAGTCAGGAGTAATCGCTGAGCGCTGCCGGGTATGACCCAAAAACCAAAATAAATAAATAAATAAAAAGAAGTCAACATCCCAAAAATTGCCACAAATGCAGACCACATTTTCCTGATGTCCAAAGACAACTGTTCACTTATCTCTGTATCTCTGTCAACGTCACCAGGACAAAATGTGCTCATCTTACCTGCGAAGATGATAATTTGCTCAATAATGTGTGCATGATAATTTTTAACTTGCTAGGAAAAATTAAAATCCCAGGCTGTCACTGAGGATTTTTGTCAGCTACAGCCTGAATAGATTCTTAATAATTACCATAGGCATGATTAATAAAAAAAAGTTAACTTGCGTTTACATGAATATTACAATCTAGCCTTTCACATTTTGAAATTTCAAATTCACCACCTATGAAAAACAAGAGCAATAACTCTTCTTCCTGCTTGAAAAAAGATTTATTTTTATGAGGGTCAGATAAAAAACGGTGTGACAAAGTCTTAAAGTACCATTGAACATGTCCTTCACCTTTAATGTCAGATGCCACATTGGACCTGGAATTTTCCTAAAATATTCTCCATCTACAATTCTGCTGTTTAATCCTGGATCCCTGGGGATCTGAAAATTTAGAAGGGGAAGATAGAATATTTCCAGTTTTAAATATATCTTATCCATAAGAAGACACAACATGTATCTAAATAATGAACTTCTTTACAATTTTAGAAGCAATTTTGCACATTACAGAAGCCACTTCATTACCCTATTATTTTGCACCTTCCTAAGCTGTTAGTCAAATCTCCCTGTTGCCACAAAAGTTTCTGATTAATCTGGATTTCACTAATTACTCTGAAATCACATGGACTGAAAACTTTAACTGTTCTTTTGCTTGTAGGTTTCAAAAAGATGTTCATAGACTCAGTTGAAATGACAGTATAATTACTTCCCTGATTACACATTTTTCAATTAGAAAGTTGTTTTTTTGTCACACCTGGCAATGCTCAGGGCTTACTCCTGACTCTGCACTCAGGAATAACTCCTGGTAGTGCGTGGGGGACCATATGGGATGTTGGAAATTGAAATCAGGTTGGCCCCGTGCAAGGCAAGTGCTAGACTCAGTGTACACCTGCCCCTGGAAATGTATTTTCTTTATTATGCAGACTTTCGGGCAAATATTTTTTCATGGGAGATATATTTAAGAAAGCAACAACTAAATACTTGGAGAAACAAGGAACTAGTTTATGTTGCTGCTCTGGTGATAATACTAGGGAGAAACCAGGAGCAGATAAATTGGGTTAGGCTGGCAGAATACTTGGATTGAGTCAAGCCTTAAATCCATTTCCCAGACTACAAATCTATGATTATCATCCAAGAAGCAACACTGCCACCTAGCTGTAAATGATGACAGAAATATTTGTGTTTTCTAACTGAATTCTCCCAGTTTTCGATCTATTTCCAGATTCACAGAATCTCTAAGATGAATTCTAGTATTCAGGGAGATGTCTATAGGATATCAAGTTTAGAATATTCCATGGCACAACATCATAAGAATAGGAATTCATAGGGAAAATAGGAAAATATCTCAAGGACCCTCTAAACTCCCATTTAAATTTTATAAATTGTCGCCCACAGTGGAATCAAAAAGTAGCATTCGAATGCAGATCTCTGATATGTTGGTACTTGTATTTCCACTATTTTGTGAATTCCCACAAAAAAATCAAAATCCATAGTCATGACCGGTTTCCATAGGGTACATAAACTTTGGGGGAGCAGACCAAATAAGAAAACAGGAGTGATGCTATTTTTCAGGCTGTCAGAACTATTTTTTTAGTCATCAGAACTATTTTCATTGTTTTAATTTTTTTGGGCCAATCCTAGCTCTGTAATCAATAACTACTCACCTTGTCCAGGATACTATATGAGTTGGCCAAGTGCAAGGCAAGTAAGTACTCTACCCACTGTACTACCTCTCTGACACCTTTTTTATTGTAGGCAAAGTGAATTACAAATCTTTCACAGTAATATTTAAGGCACATAGTAATAATGAATGAGGAACATTCCCACCACCAGTGTTGTCCTCCCTCCATCCCATACTCAGCATGCATCCCACTTCCCCCTCTTCACTCTCCCTCTGTAATGCTAGTGCAACATGTATAGCTTGATGTAGATTGGGTATCATTTCTGTTGTCGTTGGCTTTGGATTTCGTATTCAAGTCTGATCATTTTTTATTTCCATCAAATGGACATATGACTGGCTGCTCTTGGTAACATCCATTTTCTCCCTCCAATTATGATGTTGATCAAGGTGATTCCAGTGATGTGGCTCTATTGGAGATATAAGAAGGGATATGGGAGGAGTCCGTCTAGGTACTGTTAAGCATCCCTTTGGAGTAAGAAAGGAGAAAGAAGAAAAAAGTAACAAAATGAAACAACACAAGGCAAGACAAAAACAAAGCAAAACAAAAACCAATAAGGTAGTAACAAAAAAGTACAAAAATAATTAAGAAAAAAAATTAAACCAAAACCCAAAACCATCAGCTACAAAGAAACAAACAGACTCCCCCCAAAGCAAAAAAAATTAAAAAGGAAAGCAAAAACAAGAAAAAAAGAAAAAGACTAGCAACTTCTTAAAAAGGGGGTTGTATTTCATTTTTTTTCATAGGCACAGTAAACATTGGGGGAATTGAACGGGAATTCCCTTGGCCTAAGAAGTACATTGCTCCTCCGCCCTTGGAGCATACTGCCATGGGAACTACAGGCTCCATTCTCACTCTTTTACACACCCCAAGGTCTTTTTATGGTGCCAGAAGACTTTCCGCTCAGATGTCAGTGATGACATCCCGCCTCTGTAGCTAAAGATCTTGTTATTTATGTAGGTCATAGGGTGAAAGCTAGGAGAGATGTTTTTATGTTTGTTTTTATTTTTGTTTTTTTTATGGTTCTAGGATTTCTTTCTGTTCCATCACTGTTCGTTGTTGTAATCAGTCTTCTGTGGTTAGTGTGCTTGGCTTTTGCTCAGATCCTAGGTCAGAGCCTAGGCTATAGCCTTTCAGCATGATTCTAGATGTTCTTCTCAGTTGCAGTTTTCAAAGTTGGACCTCTGGGATTATAGATCTTGGTTTTTGTATGAACCTGAAGCTGAGGATTAGTCTAGGAACTTCCTCATTGGTCCCTTGCGAGGTTCTGTCCAGTCCCTTTTTGTCAAGGTCAGTTTTCTGTAAATAGCAATTTTGGTTTTGCTTAGGGCAAAGGATGACATGTCTCCCAAATGTTGATATCATACCACTAGATGGTGAGATAGGACAGCCTTCCCCTAGCTCAAGTTGTTGCCATTTCCTCACATCAGGATGTTATGGTAAAACTGGTGCAAGTTGGTGCCCGGGGCAGTGTTCGGAATTTCCCTGGGTGGAGTTTAGTTCCTGGTGCTGTTTCTGAGACCTGTGTTGGTTTCACATCTGGGACCTGGGGTTCTGGGTTGGATGGTCACTGTCTGATCACATGGAGTCTAATTTGGGTCCACATGACATATGTTCAGGGTGGGAGATGAGCCTGTATTATAAAAAGTACAGGTTCTTATTCCTAGTAGATAAGAGCTTGTTTCTGTGTATGACATTTCCCTTTATTTAGAGTGCCTATGCAAAAGGGTATGGTGACAAATTATATTGCTGGTAAATATGGAGATGAGAATGATGGTATGCACAGTCTCTGTGCCCTGGTTTTGACCTGGGCTTTTATCCCAGGCAAGACTTTTCTTGTAGGTTTTAATACCACTCAAAACAAAAACAGGTGAGGTTGGAGAGACAAAGAGAAAAAAAGTATGTATATGTATATATATGTATATGTACATATATGTAATAGAAGAAATAAATAAAATTGCATTTTAAAAAGGCATTCAAAAACAATGATGTTTATGAGGCTAATATACTTTTGGGCATTAACAGACTAGGAGCTATTATTATGGAGGTATTAAACACATCAAAGAAATATAGGCTTCCCCATTGAGTCTTTTGAGGTATTCTTGTGGAGGGTGAAATCTAGGGTGGTCTTTCATCACACATCGTGTCTTGTTGGGTTTGCGAAGTTATTTGTAGTCATGAGGGAAGTGTCCTTGAGCTGAGGTCCTTCTGAGGCTGACTCAGTAGCATATGATAGTCCATGATTAGGAGGGTAAGAAGAAGGTCCATAAAGCACAAGTCAGCAGGTGTGTTGGTTGTAGTTTCTTGTCGAGGCATATGATGTGGGGCTGGAGGGTGGGTGTCCTTTTGGTTTGGGAGCTTGGTGGTGGTTTATTGGAGCAGGAGGTTGGCCTTGACACTTAATGGGTTAATAATTGTACCTCTCTGACACCTAATTAAAGTGTTAAGGCATAGTGATTTCAGGCATGCAATATCCCGACATTAATCCCAACACCAGTGTCAATTTTTCTCCACCAAAGACCCCGGGTTTATTCCCACATCCCAGCCTATCTGCTTAATATGCACATTTTTAGTTTGGTTGTTTGTTGTAATTTGGGTCTACTGCTTTCAGTTTTGTTGGTTCTGCTATTCAGATAAATAGATACACCACAGCTCTGTCCAAGGACCTGCCTCCTGTCGCTGCTACCTCTCATCTGTCTTTTCTTATTCTTCCTCTATTTCTTTCCTTCCCTGCATTTTTCATTTCTATAATCCTGTGTCAAGGGTAAGTTAGGTATTTCTCATTTGACAAATTGTATTCCCTTGTTCTGATATTCTATATACACAGATAAGTGAACAACATCCAGTATTTATCTGGTTTCAGTTAATATGATATCCTCTAGTTCTACCCAACTTGGAGCAAAATTCGACTTTATTATTCCTTGCAGCTTCATGGTATTCCTCTGTGCATGTTTATCACATCTTCATTATTCACAAACCTGTTTTCTGACAGATTCCATTTCCTTACTATTGGGCTAAGAATTGTTCTGATGAATAATGGTGTTCATATATCCTTTTGAATGAACACTTTTGCGTCCTCAAACTTGATAGCAAGAAGCAGAATTGCTGGGTTTATGTTTTCCTTTTCTGAGAACTCTCTATAATATTTTGCATCATCACTTTGAATTAAACAACATTCCTACCAGAACTATTTTTTCTTATTTAGAAGAACTACTGTCAGTTTTCATTGCTTTCAGTTGTTTAAACTAAAAAAAAAGCCACTTGCTATGAAATAGTATCTTCTATGATTGGCCCATCAAAAATTTGCTTTGGTGTATTTTTAATGTTGTAATTTTATGTCAGAATTTACAGGTCTTTTCTTTGCAAATTACCTCCCCAGAACAAAATCCTGCAGTGGAAACAGATTTTAAAGAAATGTGCCATCATCTCAAATCCTACAGTGTGTTTGCCCCAAACCTACTATACTGTCTTTGTAATAAATGGCAAACTTGACTAAGTAGAATTCCATTTCCTAGAATTGTCTGTCCTGTTTGATTTTGGCTAAAAGTGTGACCTATGACTGGAAGGGTGAAGTTAAATAGCAGTTACTGTTGAAAGGACTTTGTAGGTTGACTTCTATGATAATTTACATGTGTTTGTGGGAATGTGCTGGCTCATTTACTGATGTTGATAGAAGCTTCTCTAGGACTCAATAGAGGAATTCCTTCAGCTTTTAAAGATCCTGAGCTACCCTCAAGTGCATGTTAATGGCACAACACCAGCTCCTCCTGCAGACCACCCTGACAGTAATCCTGAAGACTTGGATAAGGGGAAGGTCAGTACAAATTCTTGTGAGAGACAGATACGGGGTCCATTTCGTTCCTTGAAGTTGCCAATTTTCTTCTCTCCCCCACTTGACATTAATCTTTGTTTTCCTCTTACCCTGGTCTCCAGGCTCAACTCCAAACACAAAAGAAATTTTGGTGTAAGCTGAAAAGTTATATAAAGTCAGATCCTTTTAATAATTCCTTTATGCTAACTCATTACTTAACAGTGGCTGTTTCCACAATTTAACCCTGCATAACACACATACCATGTCCATGATCTTATCTAGTTTGTGGACTATGTATGATTCTGTAAGTCAAGGTGTGATGTGAAAGAAAAAGCATTTTGGAATGAGGAATCCAAACAGGGATTTGAGAGAAAATAGGGCTGAATAAGAATGAACTACCCTTTGAACAAAGCAGTTCACAAGGGACGACCTATATTATTTTCCTACCATTATTTTTGTGATGCTGGGATCGAATCCATGGCTTTCTCAATGTGAGGCATGTCTTCTACCACTGAGCTATATCCTTAGCTCTGAAAAATCTAAGTGGACTAGGAAGGTAATATTTTCTTTTTCGGAAAGAGTACAGAAAACGCACATTGGCAAATCATAGTTTCTATTATATTCAACTTTCACTTTGGACTCTAAGAAATGTACATTTCATTCATCTGGTATTTCCACTAGTCTATTGATTGGCATATAGTAGGTATCTCTTGGCATTTATTAAATAACTAAAAGTGTCAAGGCCAGTATATAGATTCCAGACTGTCTTCAAGACAGAAATGCTTTTCATTCTATTAAGTCACAAAAATACATTGTGCCAGTTTATTTCCATCTCTATAAATTCATTAATGTTTACTTGGCACTTCTTGACATTTTGTGTATTTTTAAAACCTTTTCCTTCCAAAGGTAAATATATACATGATAATATGGTGATAGTAGCATTCATTCTTATTCCCATTGAAATTGTTTCAATTCAACAGGTCAACAGACATTTTCAGGGTAAAAATATGAATATAGATTATGGAAGATACTAGTGATAAAGTAAAATATACTTACAGATTCTGTGCAGGAAGAAAATATAAGAAAAATACTTTGTCAGCGTTTTTGCTATATCACTCAGTAGCCAAGATATTCAAAATATTTTATATCTAAAATATCAGGCTAGCAAATTTTATCATGCTAGAACATAATTTCATTATGACTAGGGTCTTTTATAATTATAATTTTATCATTTTTGGTACTAACTATCCCATTTTTAATATAATTTTTATTTTGATAGTAGTGGCTTACATATTATTGCAGTAATATTATAGGTACATATTTACATAAAATCAAGGGGGTTCCCATCACCGATTTGTCCTCCCCACACCTCTGTGTTCGTCCTTCCTCTCATATCCTCCTCCCTCCCGCCCGCCCGGGGCTGATAGAATATGTGGTCCCCTCTGTACCCAGTTTACTATACCATTTTTATATAGTAGTAAGATCTTTCAAGTTCAAAATGCTCTCTTGAATTTGTTTAGTAAATGGCAAGTATGTCATTATGACCAGATGGTGTGTAGGTTAAGCATTGTAGAAAGGAAACTAGAGCCAGGATAAGAGCCAGGACAAGGAGACATGCAAAAAGTAAAGGAAAATTCTATTTGACAATGAGCAACTTTAAGAAGAGAATAGATTATTTGCATAGTAAAAAATGACTGCAATGGGTGTGTGAGTAAATACTGCATTGGATATGGAGAGAATAAAATTATAGGTAATAACTGAATTTTTTTTGAGAAATTGAGATAAAATTAAAGCTTTGGGAGTATAATGTAGAGGATGGAATCAGCCTGAACAATGTTATTAGTACTGACTTCAATTCATTTATCTGGAAAAAAATTACATGTATACCCATCCTAAAACTCTGGCAATGCAACTCTGAACAGCTTTGACAGTACATATAGCATTGATCTGCTTTTGTCAATATATTATTAGTGTAAAATGTTATGAACAGAGTCTTGAGATGTTCTGGCACTGCGAAGGTTGACTCTGAAGCTCTAGTGATCTGCACGCATGAGAAGTATTGCCTACTTGGTAGTTGTTAGTCCTTCAGAAAGAACATTGTGTAGTAAGTCTAAATTGAATTTGTATACCACAGGCTGAAGGAGAGTTTTCTTAACATCTTACAGATTCACGACTATGGGAACATATGGTTATTGTTAAATGATGTTAAATTCCAGGGTGATATATTATGCAGTATTAATTTGGTGATAGATTTCTAAGATAGATATTTGTTAGATCTCAGTGAAAAGCCAAGCATCCAAAAGAGATGTAGGGGATCAATAGTTACTCCCAGTTTTCTGGGTTGATTAACTGAGAATATGATGGTGGCATTATTCTAGGGGGATACGTGAGGAAACAGATTATGGTGACAAAATTTTGAGCTTAAAGTTGAGGCAGATTTCATATGAAATACTTAGCAGACATCTAAGTGAAT
>PVKC010046383.1:0-11241 GCA_004027635.1 Crocidura indochinensis
TTTTTTTTTTTTAAGAGACAATTAAAATGCTTTATTTGGCTTCCAGAGAGATAGTACAGGAGATAAGACCCTAGCATGTGGCTATGGTAGGTGACACTGTTTCAAACCCCTTGCACCTGGGCCAGAGCGGTGCTGCAAATGGTAGGGTGCCTTGCTAAGTGCTAACCTAGGATGAACTTCGGTTCGATCCCTGGTGTCCCATATGGTCCCCAAAGCCAGGAGCAATTTATGAGCACATAGCCAGGAGTAACCCCTGAGCATCACTGGATGTGGCGCCCAAACAAAAACAAAAATAAACCTTTTGTATCACATATGGTTTCCCTGAGAAATGTCAGAGGTTACTTGAGCATAGAACCAAGAATAGCCCCTTAGTCTCACTGGCTGTGACCCCAAAACAAGCCCCAAATAAAGTATAAAAACCACGTAAAATGCTTGGGGCTGGAGTGGTAAAACATTTATCTTGCACACAGTCTAGTCAGGCTTGATCCTCACACCCTGAGCCTTGACAGGAGTGACTCCTGAGTGCAGAGCCTGGAGTAATCCCTAAGCATTATTGGATATGGCCTCCAAACAAAATAAAAAAAAATGCTTTATGGTGGAGTCGGGCAGAGTGTACAGGAGGTAGGAGGTAAGACATTGCCTGGCTGGTTCAATCCCAGCAGCTCATATAGTCCCCCCAGCACTGCTAGGAATAACCCTAAACAAAGCCAGCAGTAACTACTGAGCCCTGCTGGGTGTGGCCCAAACCACCACCAGTACAGGAATAAAGTTAACCAGATAAAATAAGTACATCTTTTTTGGGCAATGTAATCCACACTCAGTGGTGCTCAAGGATCACTCCTAGCAGCAGACTCAGGGGATACGTGGGATCAAGTCTGGGTTGGCCTTATGCAAAGTAAGTACTCTACCCACTGAACTATCTCTCTAGCCCTGATAAGTGCTTCATTTATAAATGTCATTTCAAGTGAAATAAATTACTAAATTGTGTTCTTTGAACACTTCTCTGTGAATATTCACTTTGGACATACAAAACAATAGGAATATATGGTATATATATCTACATATATGTCTATGTCTATATGTCAATACGTAGATATATGCATGCATTTCGTTCTTAGCATTTCCAAATTTTATTTATTTTATTTTATTTTATTTTATTTTATTATTATTATTATTATTATGGTTTTTTTGGGTCACACCCGGCAGTGCTCAGGGGTTACTCCTGGCTCTATGCTCAGAAATTGCTCCTGGCAGGCATGGGGGACCATATGGGGCACCAGGATTCGAACCAATGACCTTTTGCATGAAAGGCAAATGCCTTACCTCCATGCTATCTCCTGGACCCCTATTTATTTATTTATTTTTTTTTTTTACAAACAAACCTCTCTAATTTTACTTGCAAATGGTCAGAGGGTTATTTTTTGTTTTGTTTTACTTTTTGGGTGGTAGAGGTATTGGACTATAACCTACTCATGGTTCTGTACTCAGGAATTACTCCTGAAGGTGTAGGGAATTAAACCATGTCTATATATTCAAGGCAAATGAGCTAACCCCTATCTTATCTCTTCAGCTACAAGATTGTCTTGTAGCTTACAAGCCTACTAATATAATGTAACAAAAGCTAATAGATATAAGCAGATTTTATTCTTTTTTTTGGGGGCGGGCTAGGCAACACCTGGTGGCACTTAGAGGTTAAACTTTGTTCTGCACTCAGAAATTGCTCCTGGCAGGCTTGAGAGAGCAGATGGGATGCCAGGGTTCGAACCTGGGGTCCGTCCTGGGTTGGCTGCATGCAAGGCAAATGCCCTACAACTTTGTTTTTGCTCTGGCCCCTATGCAGATTTTAATAATTAGTAAAAACCTAAGAATATTTCTTCTATTTTTAAAGAAACCTGGGGCTGGCGAGGTTGCGCTAGAGGTAAGGTGTCTGCCTTGCAAGCGCTAGCCAAGGAAGGACCGCGGTTTGATCCCACAGCG
Organism: Crocidura indochinensis; assembly: GCA_004027635.1. Lineage (NCBI taxonomy): Eukaryota > Metazoa > Chordata > Mammalia > Eulipotyphla > Soricidae > Crocidura > Crocidura indochinensis. The sequence goes on from PVKC010046383.1 coordinate 1,978, forward strand.
TCCCATATGGTCCCCCCAAGCCAGGGGCAATTTCTGAGCGCTTAGCCAGAAATTATTCCTGGCTCAGTAACCCCTGAGCATCAAATGGGTGTGACCCGAAAAACCAAAAAAAAAAAAAAAAAACCGCTCTTATTTGTAAGTATGAAGGCTTATCTCAGCACATTTCTAAACTGCTTTTAGGTACTTTTCTCTTTTATTTTGAATAACCCAAAGAAAAAAAGAAAAGTGTTCTTCACATGGCAAAAATGACATTCTGACTTATTTACATTCTATAAAGAACATAATTTTCCATGTGAGAGGTTTTGCCTTTTCAAACTTTTGCCATCATGTTGTAACTTTCCTCTCTAGTTTTACCCAGAGTTTTTAAATTAACAACATCAGGAACTAAACAGGAAATTACATTTCTCTGATGTAGAAAATTAGAAGGAAGATGGGGAACAGATGAGAAAACTAAATAAGGAAAAAGGAAGCCACCATCTTTTGTTTCTGCTCATTAAAATTATAGATTCAAAATCCTCCTGTATCCTGAATCAAAATATCAAATAGAAGAAAATCCAGTATTATTTTCCAGTTCCTGATATACAAACTTAAAAGAAATAAAACAACTATTTGCTATATTCATCGATAGTTCAAAATCTGCTTAGAAAGAGATTTGCAAAACTGTTGTTTTGTTTTGAAATTACACCTGCCAATTCTCAGGGATTACTTCTGGCTCTGCACTCAGGAATTACTCTGATGATAGTGGGGAACCATATGGGATGCTGGGGATTGGTCACATGCCACACGAAAGGCAAATATCACACCTACTATTCTATTGCTCTGGCACCAAGGTGCACAAGACTTTAAACATAGCTCCTAAGTGGGTTTTGTTGTTGTTTGGGGGGCATACCCAGAGATGCTCAAGGCTTACATTTGACTCTACACTCTGGGGTCATTCATAAGGAGACTGAAACCCAAGTTGGCTAGGTCCAAAAAAGTGCCCTACCATAGTACTATTTCTCCAGTCCACATAATAAGTGTTTTTCTTTAATTTTTTATTTAAATAATTGCGATTAACAAAATTATTTATAGTTGGGGTTTAGACATACAGTGTTTCAGGACCAATCCCACCACCAGTGCCAATCTCCCTCCAACAATGTTCACAGAGTCCACCACATGCTATCACCTACCACTCCAACCTGCCATAATAATAGGCACCTTTTTAAGTTTGGTTGTTAAATTTCAGTTCTCATGAATTCATCATTGTTGATTCTAGATTGTATATTTATTTCTGTCCTTTCTTTTTTTTTTTGCGGGGTCACACCCTGCAGTGCTCAGGGGTTACTCCTGGCTCCATGCTCAGAAATTGTTCCTGGCAGGCACAGGGGACCATATGGGGCACCGGGGTTCGAACCGATGACCTTTTGCATGAAAGGCAAATGCCTTACCTCCATGCTATCTCCCGGGCCCCTATTTCTGTCCTTTCTTAACACCACCAATGCACCTGAGTCCCCATGGCCCCTGTCCAATATGTGCCTTTCTCATCCTCTACTTAATTTCTTTCCTTCTTCCCACTATATTCTGGGACCTACCTAATAACTAGTGTTTTAAAGGACGATTTGATTTAGAAGTTTAGTGGCTAAGAAATAAAAAATTTAGCCCATATGTCTGATTTATTCAAATATCAACATCTTTGAAAATGCTAACATATTTTAAACTACAGTAATAACTGTTTCCATAGCAAATGTAATACACAAAAATAACAGATTTTGCTTTGTTTTTCTGAATGCTTTTTGCAGCCAGTTTGATTTAAGAAGCTCGTCAGGACTAATTTATTGACTTCCTTAATTTGAGAAGAGGCTTAGAGGCCTACTTGGGTCTTATCAAGCCGTCAAGTTTTCAAAGTGAATGGTGTGAAGAATAATAAACTGGAGAGGAATGAATGTAGGGTTAGTCACTTTCTTAATTTTACCAAACGAAGATACATACAAGTTTATTCATGCAAAATAATCTCCTTTATTTCATAAGAGAAAGGAGATTTTAATAGGAAGAACACGGAAGAAAAGAATACAAATAAAAAATAGAATTGAGGAAAATTAGTTTTATGGGAAAATGCTACATTTTCTTTAGATAATACCTAATAATTTGTATCTTGGGACAAAGAGAATCTGTCAGTATGGTATGAAGAAGGTAGTTCTTCATTTTCAATTTCCTTATAAGCTAGTTTCATGACCATAGGATGAGTGATGATGTGGAGGTGTTCATTGGTGTATATGGAGAGTCTCTTGAGCCATGTTTAGGAGGCCTAGGATCCCTCCCAGACAATACAAGGGCCTGAAGAAGTTGTGCTGTTCTGGTCCTGCCATCCCTGATTACCTGGGACACCCCACTGGTGCTCAGAGAAACATAAGGTCCTAGTGAATGATAAGGTCCTAGAGTCAAATGCATGTAAGGCATGAGCCTTAATCTTGGGACCATCTCTCCAGCCCTAATGAGTTTAATTTCTGTAGCATGCAAATTCACTACTTCTTAAATCTATTCAATGATCACTTCTCAGGGGGAGAAGTAGTATGGCAACACAGTATGTGTCTTGCATGTGACTAAACCAGCTTTGATCCCCAGTTTCCCTGAGCCACACTAGGTGTTATCCCTGAGTGCAGAATCAGTCAGAGTAAACTCTGAGCATCTTCCAAGTTTGGCTTAAAAAAACAAAAAACAAAGCATTCCAACTTTGCTTCAACAATCACTTCCTATATTTATAATTTATTAAGCACTGATTGAGGTATGAGGCAGAATAAGACTACATTTTCTCTTGTGCAACATAGGAAAAGTAAAAATTTAGATAACACATGTTATAAAAGGACAAAGATATATTAGAGCTGAGGCAGATCACTTCATGGAGTTGGTAGCATTTATGGGGGTATTAAAAGATAAGAGTTTAATAGTTCATGTTGGGAGAGGATGCTCCAGGAGGTAGTTTAATAAAAATCAGCTAAAGCAATAATCTTAGAAAGGAAAAATCTGTGCAACATCCTGAGAGTACATTGATTACATATATATGTATATATACACACACATATATACATATATATATACATACATGTGTGTATGTGTAAGATGAGACCCAGGTGTCAACCTCAAACAAACAATTTCCCAACTTCCTCATTCCTTAAACCTCATCATTTGAAATGTAAAAGCCCACTGGATAGGTAATTTTTTCTCACTCTAGACCTTCCCTCCTCTTGGTAGATGGGTATTGGTATAATAAAGAAAAGTCAGGGGCCCAAGTGATAGCACAGCAGTAAGGCATTTGCCTTACCCATGGCTGACCCGGGATGAACCTGAATTTGATTCCCAGCATCCCACGTAGTTCTCTGAGCCTGCCAGGAGCGATTTCTGAGCACAAAGCCAGGAGTAACCCCTGAGTACCACTGGGTATGATGACCCAAAAAACAAAGTGAAACAAGTCAGTTTTGGCTTTGCACTCAGAGATACCACCAGCGCAGGCTGGTTCCATGGCTTTCATCTGACTGGCTTGGCTTATTTTTTTGTCGCTACCCTTCAGACGCATTTGCATGGGGTTTAAAACATGGTGCCTGGAGTGATCTCACAACCCATGGATTTATATTTTACATATATGTGTGTGCATGTATGTTTGTATGTTTATATATGTATATTATATGTATACATATCAAAGAGCTATCATCCAAAAATTTTCCTCAGTAGTAGAGCACTTGTCGTACGTATGTAAGGCCCTGAGTTCTCCTGGTTCACCAAAAAACCCCCAAGACAACAACAACAACAACAAAAACCTCTGAAAACAAAAGCAAACAAGAAATTATAATTTGGGGGCCGGGCGGTGGCGCTGGAGGTAAGGTGCCTGCCTTGCCTGTGATAGCCTAGGACGGACCACGGTTCGATCCCCTGCTTTCCCATATGGTCCCCCAAGTCAGGAGCGATTTCTGAGCGCATAGCCAGGAGTAACCCCTGAGCGTCACAGGGTGTGGCCCAAAAACCAAAAAAAAAAAAAAAGAAATTATAATTTGGGGTCGGAGAGATAGCATGGAGGTAAGGCATTTGCCTTTGCATGCAGAAGGTCAGTGGTTTGAATCCCCACATCCCATATGGTCCCCCAAGCCTGCCAGGAGCGATTTCTGAGCATGGAGCCAGTATGAGCGCTGCCGGGTGTGACCCAAAAAGCAAAAAAACAAACAAACAAAAAAAGAAATTATAATTTAAATGAAAAATGGGCTGGAGAGAACTCAGGGGCTAGAGCACATGCTTTGCATACAGGGCTACTGGATTTGACACTCAACACCAGGAGTGATTCCTGAGTGCAAAGCCAGGATTAATTCCTGAACATCGCCAGATGTGGCCCTCAAAACAAACAAAAAAGAAATTGTCTCATCCACAACTGTATTTAAAATATCAAATTCTGAAGTCAGAGATATAGTATATAGTATAGTGGGTAAGAAAGACACTTGCCTTGTATGTAGCCAACCTAAGTTTAATTCCCAGTTTGTCTTGCAAGGTTGGGGATTGAACCTGAGTGCAGACATAGGAGCAAGCCCTGAACATTACAGGGTGTGGCCCCAAAACAAAACAAAACAGAAAAGGAATTAAAAGAACAATAGAGCTGCCATCTTAAACACTGCTAGCCTATGATAAATGGGTTAATTTATGTAAAAAAAAATAAAGGTAAGTTCCTAGGTGCTTAGGAGAAGGAGCAATGTAAACTATAAATGTTTGGGGACCTGAGTAAGAACACAGAAGTTAAAATGCTTGCCATGTACCCAACAGACCTGGGTTGAATTCCTGGCATCCCATATAGTCCATGAGCCTGTCAAGAATGATTCCTAAGTGCAGAGCCAGGAGTAAACCCTGAGCATTACCAGGTGTGGCCACAAAACAAAATTAAACAAAACTCAAATAAATAAAAAATAGTTTATGCTCAGGAACTGGAAGAATTAAAATTATTAAAATGATCATAAAGAAAATAAAATCCATACCAAAATTCTAATACCTTTATCAAGAAAACTAACAATACTGAAAATTATATAGAACCATGAGACACTGAAAAGCGGCAGCAATCCAGAGGGGTGAAAAGTATAGCTGTATCAAACTCCTTGACTTGATGCTATATTGTAAGTTGATAGTAATCAAGGCAGTGTGGTATTGGAATAAGAATAGACACATAGGGGCCCGAACGGTGACAAAAACTATGGGGCATTTGCCTTGTACGTGCTAATCAGGACAGACTTCGGTTCGATCCCCTGCTTCTCATATGGTCCCCCAAGCCAGGAGCAATTTCTGAGCACATAGCCAGGAGTAACTCCAGAGCATCACCAGGTATGGCCCAAAACAAAAAACAAGAACAAAACAAAATAAAACAAAAAAAGAATGGATATATAGATCACTAATATAGAATTGAGATCCCAGAAAAAATGTCTCTTGAACAAATGGTTCTAGGAAAACTGGACAGACACTTGCAAAAGAATCAAACTAGAGTGCTACTGCACATCATATACAGAAACTAATTCAAATCGTAGACTTGGATCATAAAGTCATAGAAGAAAGCGTAGGTAATATACTCCACAATACTAGCCTTATGCCTTGCATGTGGCTGACCTGAGTGAGGTCAATCCTGACAACCCATATATTTCCTGGAGCACTGCCAGGAGTGATCTATGGGCTCAGCCAGGAGTAAACCCTGAGCACTACTGATGTGGCCCAACACCACATTGCCTCCACTGCCCCGCTCCCAACCCCTCTCCCCAAGAAACAACCAGTCAGACTTGTGGCCCAACTCTTGAGAAGTGCTCAAGCCTCTTTGGAGTTCAGTTGTTCTGAACTGGCTTTAGACCACAGATCTCCCTGCAATAATGTGAAGACTGATGAGGACAGCCTCAAAAGCTCTGCTAGCTAGTCCAATGAAAGCCACAACTGTTTCTAGAAACAAGTGTGCCAGAAAGACATCCCGTCTCTTCTGTCCTCCTTTGGTCTACCGAAAAGGGAGTAGACTTCATCTCATTAAAACCTTAATGTCTTATTGTCTTGGTTAGCTAAGTGTTGTCATCTCTAAGTATCCTCCCCACTCCCTGCTGGGTTATTCTTCTGGTAGAGTCAAAGTTTACTCAGTCTAGCTTCTTGAATTTCAAAGAACATAAAGCCTTTAACCAATTACTTAAGTCTTCACCCTTTGGTCTCACCATTTACTGTAGGAGGATAATAACAGGGTTGTGGGGCTAATGAAATAAATATACATGTAGAACCTGGTCTGTTCATTTCAACTATCAGGGTAACCAACTGAAAGTAAGTGATAGTAGATGCATAGATATTTTCCCTTGAAAAAAGGACATTCGCTCCTTCTGTAGAACTCACTGCTTGGGTTTCCTTGTTTCTAAGTAGACACATGGAAGATTTCTACATAAATAATGATCTTCAGGCCTTTGAAGATATAAACATAACCATGAAGTTGAGCTGGGCTGCTCAGGGCTTCAGATCTCTGTTTACTCATTAAAAATTTGCTCCCTCAGCAGATCTGTTTACCATCGTCTCCCCAGCATCTCAGGGCTCAATCAGTACCGGCTAAGGAATGAATTAACACATCTATGAATCTATCCAAAGAAAGAGCCATGGAGAAGCGGCCTCAGGAAGGATGTCTGACTGACCCCGAATTTTCTAGAAAGGAGAGAAACTTAAAGAGAAGGAGGATTATCTATGTGGGAACAAGGGTAACTATTGCTTAAAGATACAAATACAATTACAAAGCTAGCTGTGCAGGTGGACAAGCTAGCCCTAAGAACCACTGGGTTTGTTTTGCTTTTAATAGAGTCAGATCTCTTAAGGCAATGGGGAGTGTTTCTTTTTTAATAATGGAAGGTATTCTGTGGCGATTTCCCCTGTCTGAAAGGGCTTATTCTGAAGGTGTCACAAAGAACACCCTATTCGCGTGTCTGTCGCCCTGAAAAGGAATCCTTCTTCTTTGTACTCAGGGTGTTTCTCTGTTAATAATAGCTTCCTACTATGACCCTAAGTTTCACAGCTATCTGGAAGGCAAAGCCACTCTTTGTGTTGGTCATTTTTTTTTAACCAGTCCTAAACTTACTCCTTTCCAACTGGGGTCATAGTAATGTCATCATTACTAAATGCATTGTTATTGAATCAAAGGGCAACTTTTTTTTTTCTTCTGTCCCCCATCATGTTTATATTGGTTAAGATAATTTTCAATACAATTTACAAACACTGGGGCCACAAGATAGTTCAAGGGGCTGAGTACATTCAGAGCCTTCTCTGTATGCTTGAGGACCAATTTAATGCCCAGCACCAGAGCTATAGCATAGTGATAGCACAACAGGGCGTTTATTTTGCATGCTGCCAAAATGGGACAAACCTGGGTTCTATTCCTGACATCCCATATGGTCCCCTGAGCCTGCCAGCAGTGATTTATTATTTTTTTTGGTTTATCAGTTTTTTAAATTCAAACATCATGATTACAAACATGACTGCAGTAGTGATTTCTGAGGGAAGAGCCAGGAGTAATCCCTGAGTATTGCCAGGTATATATACCCTTTCCCCCAACCCCCAAATAAAGGCGCACCTCTAGGAGCAGTCCTTGAGTATAGAGCTGGAAGTAGTCCCCAAACAAAACCAAATTTGTTTGGCCTCCAAACAAAACCAAATTCACAAGCATTACTCAGTACCAATTTAGAACAAAGCATTATAAAAGGTTACAAGCAAGATGAACTTGATTTTTGGCTTCTGGTCTTGAGACTATTGATTCAAAAATAATAATAACAGGAAATGTTTTTTTTTCTTTTTTTTTTTTTTGCCTCTGACAAACTTTTTAGGATATATTTTTCCTCTTAATTTTATGTTGCTCTAGAACCCAGATGTTCTAGAATTTGAGTAAATTAAATTCAACAGATGTCTTTAATAACCTTTATTTTTGTTTGTTCTTGCTTTAGGGTCATACTAGTGGTGCTCAGAACTTACTCCTAGCTCTGTACTCATCACTTCCAGCAATGCTTTGGAGGACTATGTAAGGAGATCCAGGGTCCATCTTGTGCAAGGCAAGCACCTTAATCCTTGTACTGTTGCTCTGAACTATTTTAAAGCACCATCCTGATCCCTCCGACCCATATCTCTGCACTAGGAAGATTCATTACGGTGCTGACCTATTTTACATTACATTAAATTTATTTATGTGTGTCAGCCACAATCCAGTGAGGGAACAGACACAGTTTGGACCCTGAGGAGCCCAGTCCAGACACTTCTGCTTGTCTTGGAGGATGACCTCAAAGACGGATCAAACTTGGCCAAACACAGACCTTCTTCTGGTCCTGCTTCTAGGACTGAAAGATACTAATGACTAATTCACAGAATAAATGTGCGAATTAAAGTACTGATCAAAGGAACCAGCTTTGTGAAATATTATCTATGTTAATTTATTATCCCCCTAGCGATCTATCAAAGGGCGTTGCCCATGAGACAGACTATCTTAATTTTCATTAAATTATGTCAATTAGCCTGGGTGTATTATTCATTTCACTCACTTTCTTCCCCTAGCCCCACAACATTGTGTCAGCTCTTGGTTTATATGAGTTAAATAAATTCAATAAGGGCTGTGGAGATAATACAGCAAGCAAGGAGGGTATTTGCCTTGCATGTTGACTGACCCAGTTCCATCCCTGGCACCCCATAGGGTTCCCCAATCCTAGCTTGGGAGTGATTCCTGAGCACTGCCAGGTGTATCCTCCAAACAACAAAACAAACTCAGTAAATATTAGCTCATAAACATGTAAGAGTTTCTATGTTAAGGCAGTCTCTATATATTAATTGAGTGTTTACATAGGCTGGGGACGCCAGCAAAGGCAGAGGCCTTCATCACTAGGAAAGAGACCAGTCATTGACTGCCTGCCACACACAATGCCAAAGTTAGCAAGGAGCTAAATGGGTGCTCTGGGGGCAGGAGGGGAGGGGCCTAAGTGACTGATGCTGGGAGTCAAGGCACCTCAGGGAAGGCTAACTGGAGGAAGTGATTCTAGTGAAGAGCTATGCAGACTATTGTGTTAGAAAGCCAGGACTAGGGGCTGGAGAGATAGCATGAAGGTAAGGCATTTGCCTTGCATGCAGAAGGTTGGTGATTCGAATCCCAGCATCCCATATGGTTCCCTGATCCTGCCAGGAGCGGTTTCTGAGCGTAGAACCAGGAGTAACCCCTGAGCACTGCCGGGTGTGACCCAAAAACCAAAAAAAAAAAAAAAAAAAAAAAAAAAAAACCAA
>PVKC010046384.1:0-11254 GCA_004027635.1 Crocidura indochinensis
GGAAATCAAACGATCTCTATTTGCAGATGACATGATGATATACATCAAAGACCCTAAAGAGTCCACAAAAAAAGCTTCTAGAAACAATAAACCAATATGGCAAAGTGGCCAGCTACAAAGCCAATACAAAAAAAATGGCTGCATTCATATATACAAATAATGAGTTAGAGGGGAAAGAGATCAAAGAGTCTATCCCATTTAAAATAGTGTCCAAAAACATCAAATAGCTAAGGAATCAACTTAACAAAAGAGGTGAGAAATCTCAACCATGAAAATGTCAAAACACTTAAGAAATAAATTGAAGAAGACCTTAGAAAAATGGGAAAACATCCCATGCTGGTGGATTGGAAGAATCAACACTATCAAAATGACCACTCTACCTAAACTACTATATGGATTCAATGCAATCCCTATTCCAATTCAGAAAACATTCTTCAAGCACTTAGAACAACTGATCATAAAGTTTGTATGGAGTCATAAAAGACCCTGATAGCCAAAACCATCTTGAAAAATAAAAAAAAAATTGGGAGTCATCTCATTACCTAACTTGAAACTATACCATACAAAGCCATAGTGATCAAAATAACAGGGAGCAGGAAATAATGCATATTCTTTGACCAATGAGTCAGAACAGAACATGCAAGATAAACCTCCATATATACTGTAGATTCAATACATTTTTAACAAAGGTGCTGAGAGCTTGAAATAAAAAAAAAACAACCTCTTCAACATATGATGTTGGGAGAATGGGAAAGCCAATAAATCAGAAATTAAAACTGGATCTCTATCTCATACCTTACACAAAAGTCAACTCAAAGTAGATCAAAGACCCTGAGATAAGAACTGACATGAAGTGAGAAAAATATAGGTGGAATGCTCCAAGACCTAGACCTCAAAGAAATCTCCAACCACACAATGCCATGGGCAAAGGCTACGGAATCCAAACTAAACAAATGGACAACAACAAAAATAAAATGTTTCTTTGGTAAAAGAAACACAAGCTAAGCCCAGAAGACAGCTGAGTGGTAGAAAACTTTTGTTCTCAAACACATCAGATAAAAGGTTGATATCCAGAATATATATATATATACATATATATACACACATGTACACACACATATAGTGTGTGTGTGTTACTCACAAAAATCAATTAAAACAAAATTCAAAACTCTATCCAAAAACAGGGAGAGGAAATGAATAGGCACTTCTCTGAGGAAGACCGACAGGCGCATGAAAAAAAAAAGGTCATTGTCACTTATTACTAGGGAAATCAAGTAGATGAAAATGAGGTATCATCTCACACCAGTGAGGATGGTACATATCAAAAGTATTGGGACCATCTGTGTTGCAGGAATGTGGTGAGAAAGGCACTCTCATCCACTGCAAGGGGACTGTTGTCTGGGTTGACCCCTATGGAAAGCAGTAAAAAGGGTTTTCAGTAAACTCAGAATCAAGCTGCCATATGACCCAGCAATTCCATTTTTGGATATTTACCCCTAGGACAAAAAAAAGCATTAATTCAAAAGGATGTATGCACACCATTATTCACTGCAACACTTCAGTACAACAGCTAAGTTTAGTTTTCAGTGTAGGTGTCCAATGACAGAGTGAGTCATGAAGATGCAATACATGGACACAATGGGGCAGCTACACTGCTCTCAGGAATGATGCAATCATGCAATTCATTGTGACATGAATGGAACTGGAAGATATCATGGTTAATGAAATAAGTCAGAATAAGGATAGACACAGTATGATAATACATATATGTGAAATTTAGAATAGCTGCATGAGAAAATACAGTTAAGGGGATTGAATGTCTACATCTCCCTTGGCTCCAAAGTATAGGGAAGAGAAGAAAAGAAACAGAGTGGAGGGAAGGGGATAAGTGACAGATGAGAAGTAATGGGGTGGGGACAGGATCAAAAGGATTCAGGTGTATTGGTGGTAGAAAGGAAGGAATGAACAACAGTGAATCATGAGACCCAAACTTAAAAACCAAAACTTAAAAATATGCCTGTTAAGATGAAGGGGGCTGTGGGGGGAAGCATAGGGAGGGAACCTGGGGACACTGGTGTAGAGAAGTTGAAACTGATCAGGACTGGAACATTGTCTGTCTACAACTCAACTTTAAGAAACTTTGTAGATCAAGGTGCTTTAATAAAAATTTTTAATTAAAAATTTTAAAGTAAAAAAGAAGAAAAGAATTAACTTTATAGTTTTATATTAAGTAGATCATTATTGCTTCATTAAAATGTATGGATAAATCCAATTTGAATTTCCTTATGCACACTAAAAAGCAGAACCCATGGCATAATAATATTTGATGCATTTCTGTTAGAGAAGAAAATCTATAAATGGGGGAATGACTGAAATAAAAAGCTAAAGGGAAAAAAAAGACTCATGGCTTTAGGAATTTTTACTGTGAGTTATGTAATTACTATGTAAAATTGCTATGTAAATTTTTTCCAGAAAGGGGTCATGCAAAATAAATTATTCACCCATAAGAAATGCATTTTCCTGCCTTATATCAACATTGCATGTGCTATATAAATGTGGCCTATCTTTTAGGGAAAAATCAATACTATAAATATAAGCATAAAGAGGATTAAAAAAAAAGTCTCACCAGAACACTTGGAAAGATAAATTATGTGTTGACAAGAAAGGGCCTAAAACTATGACTTAATCCAGCTCTTTAAATACCTCAGTCTTCACTACCAAAATAGGAGGGGGGAAAAGCACACATGCACACACAAACCCCAACAATTTATCAAACAAAATAGTAGATGAATTACCACTAGAGAAAAAAAATATTTCATCGCTAGTGGCAGGTGAGGAGTCACAGGGCATATGTTTTCTGGGAGCAAACCCCCAGCACATTAAGGAAAAGTCTTATTTCCTGAGGACTTAGAGAAGCCAGCTAGGAGGTGTAGTTGCATGGTTGAAGCATGGGTCTTTGGTGGTGGAAAGCGGGGGACAGCCCACCAACAGGAGTTGAGGACCTTGCAGAAGAGGACAGTGGGGCATTGTGCATGTGACACATGGGACTAACTCAGCCTGAGGCTGACAGGTTCTGGGTCACTCAAGTGGCATGTTTGTCGCTGCTGAAGTCACTCTGGGCTCATCCTACAGAGACAAGTCAACAAAGAAAACCAACCAAGTGTCTGAGCACAGAGCAGGTGAGCTTCCTTATTAGTGGACTGAGAAGCATTTGCACCTTTGTGGCCAGAGATAATCCAAGTGGGAAGAGGTCAAGAGTGGCTGGAGATGAAACGAAAATCAATGAGGAGGAAGTAAAGAGAGTCACAGACAGATGGTGTCAGTGGTCTCCGAGAGAGAATGACCAACATGCTTAGACAGTGAGAAGCCCTGAAAGTCTCAAAAATGAACAAGCATTTCTCTCTTCATCATCTGAGCCACTATAGCTGTTCTGTTAAGGGGTTGAGAGGCTCAGAGAGAGTTGGGGCCCCAAACCCAGCAGTACTGGGGGCTCTTTCTGGCTGGCTCTGTACTTGGGGGGAGCATTCCCAGAGATTCTGGGGAACTAAGAGGGGCTATGGGTTAAATAAGGTTTGGCAATGTGTAAGGGCAGCACCTTCACCCCAGTGTTCTCTTCTTTCAGAGGCTTCGGGAATAAGCTCCTTCTAGAAACGACTCAGGCTGAAAAGTTCAGTCAGTTCAGTAGGTTCTCAGCTGCAGTCTGTCCTTTGCATGGCCATGGGGGAACACTAGCAGGTGAATCTGACCCAAGAATTCTCCACAGCTCTCTGAGTGCCTCCACATCATGGCTAATTAAGTCCATGCTAAGAAAGTAAGTGCTTTCCTTTGAACTATTTTGTCTCAGTTTCTTTTAAGGGAACAAAAATGTACAAAGCGGGGTCTATTTCAAGTTGTTCACTGTCAGACAATAACTCCAGGTCTTCCATGAACTTTTCCACATTACCATGTATAGAAACCTATAATGATTCATTTGAAAGGCTATAACTCCCTAATTAGTCTATTTTTAGAAGACTTTGCAGAAGTATTGTTAGTAGTACACGACAGAGGGAATTACTTAAGAGGTCCTGGATTCCCTAAAAATACTTCATTTGGAAATCAAAAGAAAGCATTCATAAAAGGCCTGACAATCATTTAATTATGGCTTTAAATATAGAATAGCCTTTTAAAGCAAAATTGCTTATTGTGTTTCAATTATTACCCTGTGGAAACTGAAAGTGTAAAAGTGCAATCTGAGATAGAAGAATATAATGCAAATGCCAAGTGGCAGATTCTGTTTCCACTCAGGAGGTATATGTGAGCCAAAGTAAGTGGAAATGCATTTTATAAGTAGATTACAAGATGTACAGTGTACACTATATATGGAACATGTAATCTGTACAATGATATAGCAGGTGTGTAATATAACACATGTTAAATATAACAGATTATCTTATAACATATGTATAACATAATGCCAGTTAAGATTATCGGGTAGTAGAGGCATATAACATATGCAAATTTACTATTAAAATGTAATTAGAAAATGATTATACCATATGTAAAAATCTATTCCAGTTATGATATATATATACATCCATATATCATAATATACTTGTCTGTATATATGTGCCATTTATCATACTTATGTTTATACATGTATATACCTTTATGCATATTTTATAATTCACCCACTTATGTGCCTGTTTTTAAAGGGTGGAAAAACAACTTATTTAGTAAGTATAAGAACAAAGGAGAGTTGGTTTTTTTTGTGTGTGATCGTACAGCTTTGTGAATTAAAGAGCACTTTAAATTGCTCTCAGCTGATGAATTACAAGGATAAAATAACAATTAGTAATGAAATGATAACATGTGCAGGAAGACCTTCTAATTACATGACATGAACATTCTCAAAGGTCAAAAATAAAATATTCAGTCAAGTCTCATACATAGTAAAGAGTATTGCCACTTGTTATTTTTCTTTTAGTCTTTAAAAAATGATCAAAATAAGATTTCTGTCTTCCTGAGACTGTGCTGCTGATGAGTTTGTAATGATATAGTAATTTGTAATTTGTAAAATTGAATATGTGGTTAAAGTAAACACATTGGGATAAAGTTGTTACCATTATTTTGTTTTATGTTTTGGGGGGCACACCTGGCAGTGTTTCTGGTCTACTCCTTTTTTTCTTTTTGTTTGTGTTTCATTCTGTTTGGAAGAATCATACCCAGTGGTGCTCAGGTATGACTCCTGGCTCTGTGGTTTGGGTGATGCTTGCAGGGAATGGAGACTGAAAAAGGATCAGTCACATGTGATGCAAAGCCCATGCCTTCTACCATCTCTCCACCCTAACAGTTTTTGTTCCTTTAGCCTTAGGTCTTGGCAGTCAACATTTAAATAAGGTCTGTGTGGTCTGTATTTTCTTTCTTTCTTTCTTTCTTTTTCTTTTTTTCTTTTTTTCTTTTTTTTTGGTTTTTTAGGACACACCCATTTGATGCTCAGGCTAAGCGCTCAGAAATTGCCCCTGGCTTGGGGGGACCATATGGGACGCCAGGGGATCGAACTGCGGCCCTTCCTTGGCTAGCACTTGCAAGGCAGACACCTTACCTCTAGCGCCACCTCACTGGCCCTGTGGTCTGTATTTTCATAATCTCTTCTAGAACAGATGGGGCTGGAGCGATAGGACAGTGGGGAGTGTGCTTGCCTTGCATCTGGACAACCAGATTCAATATCCAGTACCCCGCAGAATCCCCTAAATAATTCCCAAGTGCAGAGGTAGGAGTAACCCCCCAAAAATTCACACACAGAAACACATACAATGTATTGTGTAGGGTCTCATGCCCACAACCCTGTGTGAGAACAGCTCGGAAGGATATGGTTTTGGCATTACTGAGCACGGTGTAAGTGGAACACGACTCCCTCTGTAGTTAGTGGAGATAGCCAGGGAGAAGGGCTATTCTTCTAGAAAGCTCAGATGTTTCCTCCCCAGTTTATCAAGATGAAGGAGATTCGCACCCCTGCATATAGCAGTAGAGAGACAGCATACCAGGCCTCTCTAGGCTGCAGGATAAACCAAATACAGAGAGAATCTCAGAGGCTGTGTGCTGGAGCTGCTCTAGGGTTTGTTTCCTAACTCCACAGAGTCCCTAACCCTAATCCTTTGTCTTCTCCATCACCCAGAAAGCCACACTGTGCCCCTCTAGGTAATAGAGGGGTATAAGTCAGGTGGGGGAGACAGTGGTTACTATCTATAGTTTTTTAGCAAGACTGGTGCTTAGTTGTGCGTAAAAACCTGGTCATGAGCTGTAGTGGGTGAAGTGGGGTAGAGTCAATGGACGTGGGGTGGAGTCAGCAGACAAGGCACCTCCTGGGGAAAGCATAAAAGAAAGAGCTGCCAGGCCCCGGGGGACACCATGCTGCCACCCAGCAGATTCATAAATGGGAGGTTCTTGTCAGGACCATCCTTGGTCTCACCTGGTGCCTTGAGCACTGTGATGGGAGTGGCCCTGAGTATCCCTGTGGACCCCATTTCCCTCTGTTGGTCTCATTTATGATGAAATGTAGGATTGGGGTGATATCCACACAAGGATAGAAGCTCTCTAAACTGCTTTAGAAAAATAAATTACTCAGTTCCCCCTGGAAATCGACCTTCGGGTGAACTCATAGAAAATATTCTCTAACTGCAAACAAGGCTAACATCACCTGTGGGAGGCTGCAGGGAAGGGAGACCAAACTGAGCCCAGAATCTGGTCTACACTGGATACCAGGTCTACACTGCCTGCCCCTCAAAGCACAAGAGAAGTGAGGCCCCTTTAAGCCAAGTTGACTTTGGATCGCAAAGCACCAAAGCTATACTCATTGGCAGGTGTGTTGGTTTACAAATGACCTGGGACATTTCAGCTGCATATTTTCCTTACTCTGTTACCAGAAAATAGAAAAGATTTTATAGATCTGACACAAGAGATATCTACTATCAATAAATACAAATTAGCACAGAAAACGAAGCCAAGTACCAACAGATGATGCTACAATAGAGTCAATTCACAAAATACAGACACGCCCGTTGTAAATGGATTCCAGGGACAAAGCCAGGCTGGGATGAGAAGAAAACTATCAAACTGCATCAGACAGCGAGTCTGATAACTGGCCTGCCCTGCTGGCCCTTTCAATTACTTCCGCTACTCCTGTTTGCTGGATGGTGTTTGCCGTAACTTTTCCTCTTGGACAAACGAGTCTTAAGTCTTCATTACAAGACACTAAAAATGACAAAGATTTGAATGAAGACATTTTCTGTATCCAGGAAAGCTATATTTTAAATGCCAGTTATTCCAAATTGATTTACAAGGTTAACACAATCCCAGGCAAAACCCCGTAAGAAAAAGAAAATAGAGACATGAAATTTATCAGCATCCTAAATGATAACTCAATTGACATTTCAAAGCAATGGAAGGAATTATAAAAGAAACCAGAACATACTCAGCATGCATACGTAGGTATGTCTGCTTTTGATGGTTTACGGCCAAACTCAGCAGTGCTCAGGGCTGACTCCTGTCTGTGTTCAGGGATCACTCCTGAAGGAGCTCAGGGGACCATGTGAGGTACCAGAGCTCAAAGTTGAATGAGCAGTGTGCTAGGCAAGTGCCTTACTTGCAGTACTGTCTCTCCTGTCCTCAAACCCTAAGTTTTTGCTTTGTTCTTTTTGGGGAAGTCACACATTGCAGTGCTCAGTGTATACAACTGGTTCTGCACTCAGGGATCACTCCTTGTTGGGCTCAGGGGAGGTGTCAAGGATCGAACTCAGGTCTGCTGTATGCAAGACAAGTGCCTTCCCCATTGTACTACTGCTCTGGCTCTCTCAGACCATAATTGTTTTAACTGTGAAATTAACCTTAAAAAAGGGAAAAGGGGAGTCAGAGCCACTGCATAGCGAGTAGGGCATTTGCCTTGCATGTGGTTGAGCCAGACACGGTCCTCGCATCCCATATGGTCCCTCGAGCCTTTCAGACATGACTTCTGAGCACAGAGTCAGGAGTAGCCTTTGAGTGCTGCTGGATGTGGCCCTAATATACAAAATCTTACAGGAAATAGTTATAACATATCTGACATATTCTAAAGCAGCTAATTCCTTATAGATTAAAAGAGTCAACAACAATCTACGAAGAGAAAAGAATAGCACAGCAACACAAAACCCAATGACCCCATCCAAGAACAGGGAGAGGGGATTAAAAAAAAAGTATTTCCCCAAAGACAAGATCCTTTGGGCCAACAGGCATATGGATAAATAAGTGGTCACCATTACCACTGATTAGAGAAAGCAGATCCAATAAGAGAGGTCTCAGCTCACATGAGAATGGTGCGTATGAAGGAGCTGAGAACAAGGATCAGTGGGAATATCAACCAGTTCCACTTCTGTGTATAATCTCTTCAAAAAGCAGGCACAGACACCCAGAGGACCCAGAGATACCATTTTTTGGCATCTACCTCTTAAAGCAAACACATGAATTGGAAAGGATCCAGACACATTGCTATGTTTAGTACCATGGCAAGAGGTGGAAATGACCCAAAGGCCCAACTCTGGATGAGCAGAGCTAGGATTAAAGAGTGGGATGCTGTGAGCATAAGGGAGGGCAGATGTAAATGGAACTAGAGGGGAAGATATTGGGTGAGGTCAAGGAGGAGAAAAGGAATTTCTTTTACCAATGAGACAAAGTAGCAGATTGGGTAGCAATGGGGAAGGGGACAAAATGGTGAAATGGGGTCTGTGACAGGGCATGGAGAGTGGGTACCCTGCTGACAGCTGTCTATGGAATCAGGCTCAAAATCATCAGTAATAGTAGAGCACATCACATCCCCTCAATGAACATTTTTTCTACAAAGAACAATGCAGGACACAAGCCAACATAGTGACTGATCCATATGTGAACATATTTCATTCATATTAAAAATCAAACAACAAAATCCCATATGAGTTTAAAAATCAGGTGGGGTGGGGATTGACGGCAGATGGTTCAATGACAACATTTCCTGCATTCTAAGTGTGAGGTACCTGAGTTCCATCCCGAATGCTCCCCACTTGGTCTGAGCCCAGACCTGGCACCTATGCTGTTTGGGATCTGGCAACACAGCGTGACCCCAGAATGTGCTGATCGTGGGTGAGTGAGGCTTTTGTCCTTGCACTAATAACAGCAAAGGCAAGAAAAGGGGGGAGGCTGATTATAATGGTTCCCTAGGGCTGCAAAAAGGCAGAACAACTCAACTCAATGGTGCTAAGGCAGAGCTGGCCAAGGGGCATGGACAGACATTTCCCCAGGTTTGCACCCCGTTAATGGAGACTCAGGACAGGCAGAGATCAAGCTACCCCTGGGGGTGGGGGGGACACCGAGCAATTCACCCAACAGACTAAGTGAAAAAGGAAACACTCCATCACTGCAAACCACTATTATTTTTATTATTAACATCATTGTTGGAAAATAATTAAATAATGTATGTAATGACCCTCCCAAAATGTTGCCATTCTTCAAACTAGTCATGTAACTTCTGGGAACAGACCCAAAGGGCCAGGTCTGTGAGCATGGTCCTGTTGCTGGCCTTGTTCCTTTTCTTGGTCCAAGGTGGCGGGCATGAAAGCCTGAGAACTGGCGATGCTAAACTTCAATCCCGCACACGGTTCTGCAAGGACACGCTGTATTTTGAATCAAACAGGAGACACAGCTTTTATTATGATGGATGTGAACTGAGAAAAATAGCCATAAAATTATGTTCACCCCAAATCTCAACTGTTCCTGCCAAAAAAACACCAAAATAAAAGAAGATCACAAGGAAGGAAAACTGGGAAGGGTTTTACTCTGAGCAGTAAAATGCTATTTATTTCTTTCTATGCTTCCTTTGCACTTTTTTAGGTTTTTACTAACTTTCCACAAGCTTATTTTGACAATAAAGGCTTGAGAAAATAATGGCGGACTACAGTCACTAATCACAATTACCAGGGGCGAAAATGGATTAGAGCGGATTTCACAACACTAAGAAAATGGGGGATAACTGTTAAATAAACATTTCGACAAGCCATTTACCAGGCTGACAATTTGATTAGCAAATTTCACTTGGTTAAATGTTCATTAAGTGGAGAAATTTGAATGTAAAGCACTAAAGTGAGTCAAATGACCGAAATTATCTACTCACTAAACTTCAAATAATTTCAGCTTAAAGGAATTGACACTATTTTGAGCTACACTTGATTGAAAATCTTGTGCCCCGGAGTCTGATGGGAAGTGTCAGAGCATTAAGTGGGTAAAGATATTGTCACCCGGGACAGGCCTGAGAAATAACTTCAGAAAATCTGGACATGCAAGAGCTGCCCACAGTTGGTGGGGGTAGGGGGGGGGGAAGAGTTTGATATCCAGGGAGAGGCCATGCACTGCCCGAGGGACATGAACAGAGATATGTGGTCATCATCAGGCATTCATGAAGTCATGCCAGTTTCCTCTCAGGGAAGCCATCCTGTTGTCCCAGCTTCCCACCTTGCTCGGCAGCCCAGCCCGTCTCACCTTCCTAAAAGTCACGGGCTGGGATACACCAACTCAACCCCAGTTTTCTTTCCTTATACTGAGCTGAGGAGCCTCTCGGTGTCTGCACGCATAGTCCCACCCTGAGTATTGCACTGTCCCTTCTCCTCAGATTCCTCATGTGTGCCCAATGCCACCATTGCCCCCATCTTCCTGCTTCAGACCCAGCTCCTGGGCCCTTGTTCCTCCTCTCCAACCATATTTTCATTTAGTGCTAAGGTTCATGCCACTCTCTGACCACACACGAGACCAAAATGCCATATGGACAACAGTTCTGATCTGCTCCCCCAGATCTTCCCCAGAGTCTGTGGTGAGTGGAGCATGATTGATAAATGGCAAATGCCTGACAAGAAAATGTGAATGCTAATGGTGCTTTCCCTGTGTCTACAGTATCCACGAGACACACAAACCCCACAAAAATGAAAAAAAAAAAACGGGGTCCAGGAGATAGCATGGAGGTAAAGTGTTTGCCTTTCATGCAGAAGGTCATCAGTTCGAATCCCGGTGCCCCATATGGTCCCCCGTGCCTGCCAGGAGCAATTTCTGAGCATGGAACCAGGAGTAACCCCTGAGCACTGCCGGGTGTAACCCAAAAACAAAACAAAAAAAAACCCCAAAAAAACAAAACAAAAACAAAAAATGAAAACCAACAACAAAACCCACCATATTTCTAAGTGCTTTGCTTTGCTCTTTCATTAACACAGTGACCCAAGCACAT
>PVKC010046385.1:0-11260 GCA_004027635.1 Crocidura indochinensis
TCAGGACTCAGGGAAAGCTGGGCGCTGCCTACTACATCCTTCAGCATGGCCAGGGAATACTCTAGACATGGCGAGCACCATGGATCCTGTGGAAGAGGAAGACTTGCAGAGCCCCAAAGTGAGGAGCAGGCTGAGCTGGCTACTGCCAGATCTTTCTGGTGATACAAGATCTAGCTCTGTGAGGGGCCATACAAGTGTACAAGTGCAGGTGCTCAGAGCTGTGGGGACCACTGTCCATACCTCACAGCTCTGCAAAACTCCAGGGTGGGCACCAGAGTGGGACGAGGATGGACAATCTTCCCAGAGGAAATCCACCAGAATTGCCAGAGCAAGGCCAACCTAATACCACCTCTAGGACTAAAACCCCTGCTAGGTACCATTGCCCAGAGACCCAGATACAGCCCACAGGGGCAGTATCTTGTGCCAGTGTTTGGTCTCACTTCTGCCCCCATGCCAAACCCAGCAAGAGTTATTTTCCTCTGTGAGACTCAGTTTCCCTGATGCTCCAGCTCCCTCCCCCAAAAGCCAGGAAGCTGAGGTGAAAGCCTGAAGGCTCTCACTGAGACAGTGGAAGTGACAGGGGTTTCCTCAATTGCTGGTTTTACCACCCAAACCGAAGAGAGAAAGACAAGGCCAGATGTTCAAAGTATCTTTCCTGAGTGCGGGGTTGGGGCTCTGTAGAATGTCAGTGTGGGAGGAAGGCAGGAAGGAGGTTTCCTTCTGCAGTGATGGCCAGTTCTATAGGGAGGAAACTGGCAACACTGGGCAGGCATCTTTGCAGATGGCAAGTATATGTGCAAATAAAGGTGAGCCGCCAATCCGTGTCCCTGATACCTTCTCTCACGGCATATGCAGGCCTATAGCCCAATGGAAGGAAACGTGTCCCACGACTAGGAAGTTGGAGAGGTCCTCATTAGCTGTGCCCACTGCTGGGAGGCATGATAGAGCCAGTGTCAGCATGCACCTGGCAGCACCCCCCACTAGGATGATGGCCCCAGCAGAGGCAGGTCGCAGTGAAGTGTGAAGGCTCCTTTCTGGGCCTGCTCTTGCTGGAAGCTTCAGACACCTGTGAGTAGAGTTAGCCTGGCATGGGATCCTGCCACCTTCCTCCACAGGTCGCTGTGGTCTGGCCAATATTGCCTTCACTGTGAGGATTGGAGTGGGAGTGGGGAGGCCAGGAGAGCCATAGATGGGGCACTGTGACTGCTCCCACATGAGCAGCAGACATAGTGCATACAGGTGTCCACTGTTCGTCTATGTGATATTGGACTCTCCAAACATCCTCTAGCACTTCTAGGAGCCATTTCTGTCCCCCAGCTCGGAGGGAAAGACTCAGAGTCACCTCAATACTGTGTCCGCTTCAGCCTTGGCACAGAGGGTGGGTTGAGACTCCCCAAGGGAAGGGGGAAGGTGTATTGGCCGGGTGCTTATCCTTGCATTATGTTCCCCTCCACTCGACCCCCAACCCACATGTACTCATCCCCCTTTCCTTGACCTCTCCCCACCCTCCCCCCCATGGCCCTAATGATTTAGCCCAGGTGGCAAGTTGCTTAGAGAAGTACCTCCAGGGAAATAAAGCCAGCAGTTGGGCCTCAGGTGTGCTGGGGAACCCCTGGGGCAGAGGGCTGAGACCCGGGTGCATGGGGCTGTGCATGGGGCTGTGCATGGGGCTGTGCGAGTGGGGCCATGTAGGGGGGGGCCCCCAGTTTGAGTGGAGGACCCTGTGGGTCCCTGTGAGTGTGTGGGTGGGTCCCTGTGTGTGATCCTTGTGTATGGGGGTCCCTTTATGGGGGAGACTTTGTGTGGGCAATTCTGTGTGGGTTCCTTTCACGGGGGTCTCTGGGAAGGTTTCTGTGTGTGTGTGTGTGGGGACCCTTGTAGGGGGTTCCTTTGGATATCTCTGGGGGTGTCCATATGTGGGGATCTCTGTGAGGGTCCCTGTAGGGGGTTCCTGTGTTTGTGGGTCCCTGTGTGCAAGAACCCAAGCCTGCTTGTGCTGGGATGGGAGTGGTACGCCTGTCTCAGTGTCTGGGTGGGAGGCGGCTACCTTTTTGCTGCTTCAGACAGTTCTGTGAGCAGTCACACACATGTTTAGATAATTAGAACAAAAGCCAAAAGAACAGTTTTGTTCAAAAGGACGAAGCTGGGCGGTGGGGCCCTCCAGGATGGGACGTTCGGGCCCCCACTTTGCCGCGCTAGTCAGAAAACCGCTTTGTTGTCGGATAAACTGACTTTGGCCTGTGCATTTCTGCTGTGAAGTTTGCCTGGTTGTGAGGCCCACTCGGGACAGCCAGGCCATTAGGAGCTGATTAAATGAGCTAATTTTAATTTGTTCAGTGGTTACAGATGCAGAGACCTTTCCGTGCCCTTTTCTGGAGGCTCTTTATTTATTTATTTTTCCTGAAAAGAAAAAAGACCTTCAGGGCTCCCTTTTCTCTTCCCACCCCCATCCCCTCCTTCAAAATAAACCTGAAAACATGCTTTACAAGAACTTCAGGCTGGGTCATGAACTTTGCCTGCAGAGGTGTCCATGGGGGCTCCCCCAGTTTGTGAACTGGGGCCCTTCCTGCTTGAGCCCAGAGCCAGTTGAGCCTGGATGCACAGAACCACAGGGTGCTTCCCCCCTCCTCAGAATCTTGTTTTTATTCTGTCTTCCCTTCCTGAAAAGTGTCACTTCTCCCACTACTCCAGCTAGAGGCTGCTTCCCCCTCCCCCGAGGAAGCCCTTGAAATGCATCCAGCCCTGGCCTCCTGCTGTCACTCCTCTCGCCTATAGGCAGCTCTGGGTGCTATTCTCTGAGTTCCCCAGTTCAAGGTCGGAGTCTGGGAGATGAGAAGCCTGCTCCCTAAATCTTTCCCGTCATCCACCGGGACATATTGCCTATGTCAGGACCCTGCTGCTCCCTGAAGTTCAGTATCACTATCATGGAGTTGCCCAGACCCCTCCTTGCGTCCCTGCAGCGGGTGAAGATTGGCCCAGAGATGAGTGTCCTCAAAGTGGTCCTGCTCAGTGACCAGTGGGACCCTGACCCGAGCCTGGGCTATGGCTAGGAGAGGGGACTAGCAAGGGAGGCCACAGAGGAAATGAGCTCAGGTTGGCTGGCTTTTGAGGGCACTTTGGGGTGGCATGGTGGAAGCAGGGCCGCCCCTTATCCAGGCCTGCCCTGTCCTCTTCTTCCCGGACACCCGCTCCCGGGGCCGGGCCACCCGGGGGGGGGGGAGCACGAGCCCTCCCCGAAGCCACGCAGGCAGGCGGCCAGCGCCTAGGGCCTGGTTTCCATTTGCCAGAGCTGCTTCCCGCAGACGGCTCCCACCCACCCCACCCAGGGGCCTCGATGGGCTCCCCCACCCTGTCCTGGAAGCTCCAAGCTCCTCCTCAGCGCCGGGTCCTGGGCATGCTGCCTGTGCTGCCCAGTGCTAGTGCAAAGCGTCCAGGCTCCCCAGCGGGAGGCAGACAGCCTGGCCCCTGGCGTGCAGGGCCCGCAGCTGGCCCCACATCTGGCCCCGTAGCTGGGCCTCTGCCCCCTCCTCCCACAGCGCTTCCTCTCCCCAGGAGCTGATGCTCCGCCAAGCTCAGCTACTCGCCCGGCTCCCCCCGCTGTGAGGCTGAGGGTGGGGATGTGTCCCGGGGCTGAGGTCAGCGGAGGGGCAGTGGGGAGCTGCTCCAGCCGGCCTGCCCGCTCCTTGCTGGGTGCTGGAGTAGGGGCGCAGCTCGGGGCCTGCTGAGCAGGGGGTGAGGTAAGCAGAAGGGTGGCAGGAGGGGAGGCAAGCTCAAGCAGGCTGGGGTCGGGTCTCCCCAGGAATGCAGAGGGTCCTTCGAGGCTCCGGCTCATTGGGAAGAGGAATGTTTGCTCAGTGTGGAATCCATCCGGAGAGCAGGAAACTTCCTGGAATGAGGGACAGGAGAGAGGAGAGGCGCGCAGGGGAGGGGAGTTGGGGGATGCTGGCAAAGCCCTGCAGGTGGGGGTAGGGCCCTGGAGCGCATTTCGTTTTGGGGGTCTGGCTCTGTTTTCTTTGCTTCCCCCATCCTGGCCCCCAGCTCTGGGAGGAGACGCCTGGCTGGCACTGCTGCTGAGGGAGGTTGCTGGAGTGCTGGTTTCTGGGCCCCATCTTGCCACCCACAAAGCCAGCATGGCCCCGAGCCATCACCTCCCAGGGACAGAGTGAGTGCCAAGAGGCCTCTGGACTGGCCGTGGCCAGACCCTGACTGTGGCTGATTTTGCGGGGTCTCTAGAGAGCTGGGGAGCTCTGCGGTGAGTGGGGCGTCTCGTGACCAGCCACTTGTTCTTCCTGGGAAGGAATTGGTGAGTTTCTTTGTGTTTATCTCGTAACCAGGCTACCGAGATGGCAAACTTGGATTCTGCATTTGCACAGCGTTTCAGAAGCCAATTGATAGGATAGCGTGTTATTATTGGCTACTGGGTTAATAGCTGTTTTGGCAGCAGTACCAATCCTGCCTGGTGTTGCTGGCGTGGGCCTCCCTCCCCTGGCACTGCCTCTTGGAGGATGCAGAGCCCTGATGAACTGCTGCCGCAACCAGACCAGAGAGGTTGAGAGAGCAGCACTGGGTCACACAGTGAGTCTGCGTCGATGAGGCCGGGGTTGGCTCTTAGGTCTCGTGGGAACGAGCAGCTGGGCCTGCCACCGCCCCAAACGTCTCTTTGGCATCTTGGAAAATGGAGCTCTGAGCTCTGGAATGTACCCAAGTTAGCCTTTTGCACCTGCTAGTCCCCTGCTTGGCATGATCTTCCCCCAGATCTGCTTTTGCCTGCTTCCTTCCTCACTTCTGGCTTCTGCTCTCGGCACCTTGTCACCTCTCCAACTGGCCTCCCACACGGCTCTGCACCCCCATTCTGGCCCTGCTTCTCCTTTCCTCTGAGTGCCCCTGATTTCTCATAGACCTGCACTGCTTCTGTGCCAGTCCTCTCCCATTCTATGGCAGCTCACCTGACTGTGCCCACAGTCCATGCCTTCACCTTGCATGACAATCAGACCTATGGTGGCAGGATCCAGAACTATTATTTACATGAAATGGGAAAATGGTTGGCATTTAATAGGCAGTTTCTGTTTTCAGAAAGATGGGGCCCTGAGTTTCAATTTCTAAAAGTTGGCCTACAGTTTCTCTGTAAATAAAGCCGATAAGATCAGATCCCAAGATGTAGAGTTACTGGTGGGGTCAGAGTCTCGCCGGATGTAGAAGTCACTGGTGAGGTAGATCTCAGGTGAGTAGAGCACCCACAAAGAAGCATCCACCAGCCACTCTCAGAGAATAACTCAGCTTATTGTAGGTGGGAAATGGATATTTATATTAGGGGAGAGTAAGTTGTGGGACTCTGTGTCAGCCAATCAGGTAGGATGTGAGAGGGGATTAAAACTGTGTGCTTCTGTGTTTAGGGAAAGACAGGATAAGGGGATTAAGGAGAGCAGGGTGTATGCTCTGGTGTTAAAACAGGGTGTGTGCTTAAGGTGATTAGCTCTAGTCCTCTCTTCAGTTCTGGAGGATGTCATTGTTGCTTGCAGCCGAGGCTCAGAAAGGAAGGATGTTGGGGTCCTCAGCTCTGAGATTAGTTAAGTACCTTCAAGGCCACATTGTTTGGTTTTTGTGATGTCAGCTTTTTCGTCATCACTTATTGCTTCCTTCTGAAGCTCTGGATATTTGGTGGTGTTCATGAGAAAAGGGAATGTGTGTGGGGTGTGGCTTCCCATTCGCCTGCAGCCCATGGTAACGGCAGTACTGACTGCATTGCTGCATTGGTCAGGAATGGACATTCATGTGAGTTTGCTGTGTGTCAGAGCTCCAGCTGGTGCATGCACTCTCTGTCCTCCAGAGGGCCTGAGGGCTTCTACCCATTTTCCTACTCTGAAAGGTTCAGAGTGGTGTGTGGTGTGTTCGGGCCATATTCAGCTTCAAGGTGAAGCCCTCAGCCTGCTCCTACCTATGGAATACAGGCTCCACAGATCCCTCCTCACCTCCATGCAGACTGTACAGGTTCTGGAGAGGATCCTGGCATAGGATAGGGTCTCAGTAACTTCAGAGAATGAGGGAAGAAATGAATATGAGATGAGACCCTTTTATGGATGGGTTGTGGGCAGGTCTCTAAATGCTTCTCTGGCCACCCTCATCCAGGAAAACTCCCACTTGTCCATGTGTTCCTTGAGGTATGGCATATATGGGTGAGTTGTGGAGATGACATCCACTTACTGTGTGTGTAGGGACACATGCATGAGTGGAAGTGTGCACACACACACACATTCTCTCTCTCAACCAATGGTATGTAATGGAGTGGAGGCTTTCCCCAGTCCCATCATATTGCTGACTCTGTACCTTTAAAAGCCTGGGAACTGGGGCTTTTAAAGAGAGATAGCATGGAGGTAGGGCATTTGTCTTGCATGCAGAAGGATGATGGTTCAAATCCCGGCATCCCATATGGTCTTCCAAACCTGCCAGGAGCTATTTCTGAGTGTAGAGCCAAGAGGAACCCTGGAGCGCTGCCAGGTTGTGACCCCCCTCCCCCCCCAAAAAAAAGCCTGGGAACTTAGTTTATTATTGTATTAATTCTGTCCATTTGTTCTGCTCTGGTCTGAGTAAATAGAAGCCCCAACTCTGCTCTCCCCTCATTCTCAGTGTCTCTTTTGTTTTAATGCTGATTCCTCCAGGGATTCCAATGGTGTGGGTCGGGTGTGGGTGAGTGAGAGGCTGAATGCACCCCTACCCACACATACCTTAGCTATCTCCTCAATTCTTCTAAATAAATGACAAATGTAGCCTATGCCGAAGTCTGGGCTAATTGCATTCGATTAGGATTCATGGATGCCTGAGGACTTTGATGACACTGGACAAGCTCTGTGGGGGGCAGACCCCTCTGGGTTCAGTTGGACAAGATAGTGGTCAGGTTCATTAACATTCAGTCTTCAGCTACAGCCTTTGCCCACCTACAAGTGGGCCTCCAGTCTCCTCTGGTGGCTCCTTGTGCCTTCTAGTGATCAACTAATGTTTTTTTCAATCATTTGTTCTCTCATTCAGACATTTACTCATAACATAGTTTTTTTTTTTTGTTTTTGGGTCACACCCAGCAGTGCTCAGGGGTTACTCCTGCTCCATGCTCGGAAATTGCTCCTGGCAGGCACGGGGGACCATATGGGGCACCGGGATTCGAACTGATGACCTTTTGCATGAAAGGCAAACGCCTTACCTCCATGCTATCTCCCGGACCCTAGTTTTTAAGAACTTTCTTTACATACTAAGACTTCAGTATTTTGCACACCTATCCACTCATACATTCATCCATGCATCCATGCACTCTCCCCACTTTTATACCCATCTATCCATCCATCTATTCTTCATTTTATCCTTTTATCCTTTGTCTAGCCTGTTTTTTATTTCTGCCAGGATTACCACTAGGTCAGGACTGAAATACACTTTGTACTCATTCACTAATTCAGTCAATCACCAAGTGAATAGTTGTTGCTGAGCACCAAAGAATAGGAATTCAGCCCTTCTTGGTGCTGCCTGCAGGCAGCTGTTTGTTGAGATACCCTATACCATTCTGGGAAGATGCTGACCATGTCTGAGGACAGTTATCAGATGGTGTGAATGGTGCACAGGGACAGAGCCCTGAACTCCAATGGTGGATCAACTCGCCTGAAATCCAGAGTCCCAAACACTCAAAATTTGTGAGGCTTATTCTATACCCAGTGCTGAGACAAACTGTCACTAGCCCTTCTGGGTCACTGGTCTCTTGGTGGGCACAGGCATGGCATCAGACTCAGGCATGCTGCTGGCCTGGTGGGGTCAGGCCACATGTCTGCTTCCCAAATGCTCCAGGGGCAGGATGTTAGGCCTCCAGGCTGTATATTGTTGCCACCATTAGGGTGGTCTCTCAGCTGTCCTGCATTATGGTGGCTTTCCCAGCTCTTCTGGACTCACATGGACCCTACAATATAGATCTCAATAAGGTTGCAGGCTCAGCAGCCAGATTGTCCTGTTTTTGCTGGCTTCTTTTCTGAGTCACACCCTCTCCAGGGCTTCAGTGTCTGCAGCTGTCCAAGGAGTGCATAACTAGGTATTCCTGATGCTGTTTCAGCCACCTGTGAATTATGTCTAGTGTGGTTTATATGCATATATTACAAGTAATATGTTTTATGATGGATAATGTGAGTAGATAAAACTAAAACTAAAACTTGGGGCCAGAGAGTAGCATGGAGGTAGGGCATAGCCTTGCATGAAAGACGGTGATTCTAATCCTGGCATCCTATATGGTCCCCTGAGCCTGCCAGGAGCGATTTCTAAGCATAGAGCCAGGAGTAATCCCTGAGCACTGCTGGGTGTGACCCAAAAACAAACAAACAAAAAAACCCCTAAATAGGGTCATGCTTCTAGTTCAGGCATTGGACCTGGTCCTTGGGGCCCCTGAACCCTGATTGAGTGTTCCTCTCCCCAGGCAGTGTCTGTTGAAAATGTGGTGTGATTCCAGAACTCCTCAGGACTCCTGGGCATTCTTCCTGGGGGACATCACATGCTCACATAGCTTCCTGTCTGAGATTTGGTACTTCACACCTGAGTCCTGGTGGCTGAGAGCCTAGGGTCTGGGGTCTGGTGCCCTAGCTCCATGCCCAGAGGCTACTGCTACAGATGACCCAGACATGGGGGTGGGGTGCGGCCTGGTCAAGAGCTTTTTGTTTTTACCTCTATAGAAAGGCAGGCGATAAGAATTCTCAGGTGAGGGGCTGGAGAGATAGCATGGAGGTAAGGCATTTGCCTTTCATGCAGAAGGACGGTGGTTCGAATCCTGGTATCCCATATGGTCCCCTGTGCCAGCCAGGGGCGAATTCTGAGCATGGAGCCAGGAGTAACCCCTGAGCACTGCTGGGTGTGACCCCAAACCCCCCCCCCCCCCAAGAAAAAAAAGGAATTCATAGGTGAGGGCCGGAGAGATAGCACAGTGGTAGGGCGCTTGCCTTGCATGCTTCTGACCCAGGACAGATGGTGGTTCGATTTCTGAGCGTAGAGCCAGGAATGACCCCTGAGCGCCACTGGGTGTGACCCAAAAACCAAGAAACAAATAGAATTCATAGGCGTGGTGGGTGGTGAGGAGCTTTCATGAGTGCAGGAGCGCAGGCACACTGCTTTTCCTTCGTTGTTCTTCATGTCCTGTGCCCCGAGGAACTGAGCTTGCACAGTCTGTTATAAAGGCTAGTGCCCCTGGTTGTCATTTTGCTTGCATTGGGGCTTTCCCTGGTGGGTGTTCAGGGCTCATTTCCAGCCACTGTGTGGAAAGCATGACTTCAGCCCCTGATCTGTTTCTTTGGCATCCTGATGATTATTTTCCAGTGTCTTTGCTAAGCTTAGACTCCAGGTTTGAAACTCTGGACTTTATGAAAGTGGTCATTGGAATTTCTATTTTCCTGCTCCTTTTTTGTTTTCTTTTTTCTACTTCTGTTCTTTTTTTTGTTTGTTTTTGTTTTTGGGCCGCACCCGGTGACACTCAGGGGTTACTCCTAGCTATGTGCTCAGAAATCACTCCTGGCTTGGGGGATCATATGGGATGCTGGGGATTGAACCCAGGTTCGTCCTGGGCAGCCTTGTGCAAGGCAAACATCCTACCATTGTGTTACTGCTCTGGCCCCCTTTTTTGCTTTTTTTTTTTTTTTTTTTTTTTTTTTTTTTTTTTTTTTTGGTTTTTGGGCCACACCCAGCAGTGCTCAGGGGTTACTCCTGGCTATGCGCTCAGAAGTCGCTCCTGGCTTGGGGAACCATATGGGAAACCGGGGGATCGAACCGAGGTCCATCCTGGGCTAGCGCAGGTAAGGCAGGCAACTAACCTCCAGCGCCACTGCCCGGCCCTTTTTTGTTTTCTTATGTAAAATTTTTATTTATTATTATTTTTAAAGAGGTTCAGAGTTGGAGTGATAGCATAGCAGTAGGGCATTTGCCTTGCACACGGCTGACCCAGGACGGACCTGGTTCAATCCTTGGTATCCCACATGGTCCCTTGCGTCTGCCAGGAATGATTTCTGAGCACAGAGCCAGGAGTAAACCCTGAGTGCCGCTGGGTGTGGCCCCACAACAAAAACAAAATAAAAATAAAAGAGAAATTCAGACCACTCCCAGCAGTACTCAGACCTTAGTCCTTAAGGAGTAAGGCTGAGCTTAAAGGCTCATCTCTGGTGGTGCTTGGGGTGCCTGGAATCTTACTGGGCCAGTCACAGGTGAAGTGAAGCAGATGCCTGAACTCTTGCAATGCCTCTGACCTTTTACCTGATGTTTTTGAATCCCCTTAATATGCTGCAGCTTGGGAGGAGGACCCCAGAGACCAGTTGCTTTTTACTGGAGGGGTGGGACCCTGTGGTCGGGCCTCCCCCAAGGTGCTCTACTTCTGCAGCCTGCCCAGATCCAAGGAGCTGGTTTTGTCCATGGGGAATAGCTCTGGAGTCCCATGGGCTTTGTTCTCTGCCTTATCAGTGGGCCCCAGACGCTGAGGGAGGGTGGCTCTTCTCTGTGCCCTCCCGACCCCGACACAGACCTGCTCAGGTGCCCTGCCTGTGACCTCCCCTAGCACCACCTGGACTGCTGTGAACTCAGTTGGGGCCTGGGGAGCAGACCTGGGAGGTGGGGCCTGTTATGGTTCAGAGGACAGGTGCTCCAGTGTTTGCACCCTAGGGCAGTGCCCTGGGGACCCAGATGTAGACATGGGTATCACAGGTGGGGTGGGGGATCCACTGGAGCTGGTGAAGACTGTGTCTGGACTGGGGGTCAGGCTAGGGCTATTTAGATTGGGGGAGACTTTGGGATTGGAATTGGGCCTCCCACACCTCTCCCTGCATCTCCCTGCTTATGACAGTTACTTAATCTTGCAGATGAGAAATCCGTATAGTTTGCTGTAAGTAGGCAAAAACTATAAAAGCCAACAAAAACAACCCCAAGGAAAGAACCCCCAGCTGGTGTTGTTCCAGTCAGAGGTTATGGGGTTCTGTGAACCTCCAGCCACTCTCTCTGTGAGGCTGAGGGCCCCAGGGGTGCCTCTATAGACCTACAGAGGGCACAGTGGCTCCTCCTTTCTCTTCATGCATCAGGGTTGTGGAAAGGCTGTTAGTTGCCTCCCTGTAGCCACCATGGGCTCCAGCAAGGGTGCAGTTTCTATTCAGGGGAGTAAGTGCCTGTAGATATCCTTCTAACTTGATTGGAGACTTTTGCCTTGTGAGTGCTACACCAAAAGGCCCCCGTGGGCACCAGAGAGGTCCCCCAGGGAAACCGCTGCTTG
>PVKC010046386.1:0-11246 GCA_004027635.1 Crocidura indochinensis
TCAAGTCCCAGTATTGCCACCACAAGCAGCTGCTGGCACTGGTTTTCTGGCACCTGTGCGGGGCACAACAGGGCGCACCTGCAGCCTTGTGGGGTGCCTGGCCACCCTTGGCCCCACACTACTGCAGCTTGGCCGTTTCTCCCACCAGCCCCCAGCCTCCATATTTATACACTTCGCTCCCTGGTTCAGAGCCCAGCACTGGCCGCCCCTGGAATAAAGCATTTTTGTAAGAACTCCACAGCCTCCCGTGTTTACATTTTAATGGGCATTCCGGAGAAATGCAGGATTTTTTTTTCGTCTCCTCATTATTATGACTCGTATTTATCAGAAAGAGGGGTGCAGCAAGGAGCGAACAGCTGAATGGGAGGATCTCACCCTATAGTCCCTGTATCCCCTTCACCTAAGACTTACAGTCAGAACAGGTAGATCCAGCCCAAAAAGGGGAGCAGAAGTGTCTTTCCCTGCGAGGGGGACTTGGTGGGGTTTTCGTAGCTTTCCCCGCACCACGAGGGAAGGCACACATGTGGGCACAACAAGGACCTGAATTGGGGGGCCACCCCTGGGGAACCCGGCTTGAATCTGGGGGTGCATGAGCGATTTTGTGAAGGCGGCAGGTCCCTTTGGTAACCAGAGCAACTTACATAGACTTGTAAAACTCGGGATGGCATCTTCCCAGAGACCAAAGTGCCCGGAGATAGGGGAGGGAGCCTCGCTACCCGTTCCCCCCACATTCCCAGGAGAGCCCCAATTAAAGCGCCCGGCATGGTTGAGATGCATGCTCAGATGCCAGCTGCAAATAGCCGGGACCTGGCAGAGGTGGCCGTGGGCCTCGGGTCCCTCTGGGTGCTGCCAGCCAATATGCAAATGTCTTCTGCAGCGGCTCTGGCTCGATGCAAAAACGGGTTGTGAAAGGCCGTGATTTTCCGGGCAATGATTCTCTCTGCACCTGGCAGCTGCTTAAAAAGGCTGCGAGCACATGGGCGGGATGAAGGGGGATGCGGGAGATGCCGGGAGCTCAGGTCTGCGTGGGAAGACTGCAGGTGACTTTGCAGTAAAGCTGGACGGGCCCCAGAAACCACTGTGTTTCATTGTTTTATTCTAACAATCGGGTTGGAGTTGGGGCGATGCTCACAGCGCTCAGGACCGATTCCTGGCTCTGCATTCTGGGATCACTCCTGGCAGGACTCAGGGACCCTGTGGCCTGCCGGGGAGTGAAACTGGATCAGCCTTGTACCCAGCAAGCACCTTAGGGTCTAAGCTACCTCTCTGGCCTCACCTGCCATGTTTTAAACCAAATCCAGGCTCTGAGAAAGAACCAGGCGTCCATCTTGAGGTGTTTGAATCTTTAGAGGTGTCTAGAGCAGTTACTCGCCCACCACCGCCATTTCAGGGTTTTGATTTCTTTGTGGAACTGCCCTTCTATGCTAAGGGAGGTCACCCTGAGTCCCCACCTGGCATTATAATAGGAAACTGTCCAGAACCCCATTTATTTGGGAATGAATATGATGGGGCTGTTATCCCTTGGACAGAAACTCACACATGTCCTGGTCCTAATGGCATATTCACCAAAGGAATCCTAGAGGCTCCGAGATGCCCTGCAGCCTCTTGGGAGCCTGTCTGCTTCGGTGAGGTGTGACATGCTGCACCTCAAAAACAGATAGGCTGGTGTGCTCTGTGTTAGGTTTTACACCACTGATAAAACATGGATTTTAAAGGTTGCTTCTCTTTGTTCATCCATCTACTGTTCCTCCATTTTTCCACTTATCATCCCCCATCCTTTATCATCCTTCTATCTGCCCACCTGCCAATGAACCCACCCACCCATCCACTCATCGATCTATCCAACTCACCCATTCTTCCATCTACTCATCTATTTTCCCACCCACCATTTTTTCTCATCCATCCATCCACCCACCCAACCTTCTGCTTACCCACCGATCCATCTATCCATCCATCTACTTCCCTATCCACCCATCCATTCATCCCTCCACCCATCTATTCACCCACCCATCCATTCATCCACCCTTCTATTCCCCACCCACCGTCCATCTATTCACCCGCCCACCCATCCATCTATCCATCTACTCACCCACCCACCCATCCACCCACCCACCTACCCATTCATCTCATGCATCCATCCCCCTGTCATCCATCTTCCTACTGTCCTTCATTGTCCCCATCCACTTTCACCCCCGCCCTCCCTCCATTCATTTATTATCCACCATCTCTTTTCTGTTCCCTCTCCACCCACCACCCCTTTCTCTGCCTCTGTCCACATCTTCATCTGTCTCCACCCCCCATCCAGCCCCTGCCATCCTCTGTCCATATATCACCCCTCTGTTCTTCATTATCCGCCCATCTGACTGCCTGTCCCCCTCCCCACCCTCCATTCAGTCCCCCCATCTAGCTACGTTCACCTGCGTGTCTCCAGACCCCATGACTGTCTCTATATCTCTGTTCATATGCTACCTCATTCATAAACACTTGCTTGGCACCTCCTTGGTGCCAGCCTGAATCAGGCCAGTATCTCTGCCAGGGCCTGCCCAGCTCTGCGTTCAGGGACCCTGTGCCAGGGGCACAACCACACATTGCTGCCTGTTAACAGAGCTGTGTGGCATCTCCATGTAAGCACCATCTAAGCATGTGGTCTTCAGGTAACTTCAGGGCTGAGGAATTTCTCCCTTCACGGTCCCATGGCACTGGGTAGTGGGGAGGTGGGACGCTTCTAGAATTTGCTTCTCAGCTGTTCTCCTGAGCTGACTTCGGAGGCCAGGGTGGGCATCCCAGGCCCTTTGCTCCCCCTGAACTTCCCTGGACCCTTGCATGCTCAGAGGTGCAGAGTGAAGTTTTAGAGGTCCAGGGTGGGGGTCAGACTGTGCTTCTCTGCTCACAGCATCCACACCAGCTCAGCACACCCTTTCTCAAGTGAGGACACTAAGATACACTCCTTTGCTTCATCAGGGCCTCCGGGTCTGCTCACCAATATAATAAGGGGTGTTTCTGCTGGGGGCCTGGGAGGAGAGGAGACCCCAACCCAGAAATCATGGAGTTACCCGAGAGGACAATGTAGTGGACAACATGCAGGGTCACAGGCTGGGAGACCACATGAGGGTCTGTCTCTTCTGTTCAGCATGAGTGGAGGGCTGGGCTTGCCAGAAAGAGGACGAGGGCCCCAAAACACGGGCAGCACACCCCGATGCTGAGCTGTGACTCCCTGCCCTGCCCTGGGCCACTATTCAACGAAGCTGGTTTCTCCTGTTTTGTGTTAACATCCCCATTCCAGCACAGGACCCCCACATCTTCATTCTTCCAGATAGTTGGGGAAATTGAGGGAAGGGCATTGATGTGCTTGATCAACTTCTGCTCGAGTCCTGAGGATTCTGGGAGTGCAAGGAGCCCCCACCCTTCCTTTTGCCATTGTGATGCTGGAAAGCTTCGAGGTGGGGTGAAAGAAATGACCTGGTAATGCCCTGGTAATGAATGTTCCCTCTTTAAGGGGGCCTTGGGGCCACACCCAGCAGTGCTCAGGGGTCAGTCCTGGCTCTGTGCTCAGGGGTTACTCTTGACAGTGCTCAGGATACCCTATGGGACACCAGGGATCGAACCTAAGTCAGCTGCATGCAAGGCAAAAGCCCTCCCCATTGTGCCATCACTCCAGCCCCTGAATGTTCCCTCTTCCTTTTCTTTTTACTTATTTATTTATTTATCTATTTATTTATTTGGGTTTTGGGTCACAGAGTGACTCGACAGCACACAAGGGTTACTCCTGGCTCTATGCTCAGAAATCACTCCTGGCAGGCTCGGAGGACCGTATGGGATGCCGGGATTTGAACCAATGACCTTCTGCATGCAAGGCAAATGCTCTACCTCCATGCTATCTCTCCGGCCCATCCCTTATTCATGATCTCTCTACCTCTAGGACTCAAGAGTAGGGGACTGGGCCCATCCTGAAACTGAATGCATTGGGGGCAATGCAGAGGGGAGAGAAGAAATGGTGTCCACCCTCCCCCATAATTCCCTGGGCAGGTATCACCACCTACTAGGCACCAAGGGTAGAGCAGCCTAATGGACAGCACCCTGCCCATGGCAGTCCCTCATTCCCTTAGAGGCACCCTACCCTGCCTTTCTCCCAGGACCCCCAATCATGCCCCTCCTGGACTTTACCCTCCACATCCCGCAGTGGCTGGGTTCTGTCTCCTTGCAAGATGAAGTCCCGCCCTGTGGGCAGTCAGAGAGGCTCAGTGCAGGGTCTCCCCATTCTAGGATCCCCTTCTTTCAGGGTTCTTCCTTTCCAGGTACCCCCACTCCAGGACTTCCAGTGAGCATTCTTGTGGGGAACCAAATATCATTGCATTCACAGCTGCCAAGAAGGGGTAACCTGAAAGCTGGGGTACACTGAGGGGACAAGTCCCCGGGTGCTCCCTGCTCTGAGAGAACACCCCCAAGCACCTGCATGGTCTCTGTTCTTGGGTCAAGCTGGCTGCTGTCCTCCAATGGTTCCCCTTTGCAGGAAACTGGGGGTTCACTCACCCCAGACCCTTAGCCCAGGCACTACAAGAAGCATGGGTTGAACTTGGACTCTGCAAATGGGTCCTAGAGGGGCTCAGCTCAGGTCTTTCCTCCCCACCTTGAACTCCAGAGGTTTGTCCTGGCCAAGAGGAGCACCCCTGGGAGTAAGGCCTACACCCACCTTGCTTGGCAGACTTGGGGGACTTTACTGCTGGGCTTAATGGGGTCCTTCCCTGGTGCTGCCCAGACTCTTCCCAGCCCCCTGCTCAGCCATACCCACCTTTGTTCTAGGGAACTCACCCTGGAAAATACTGCTAGGGGGTGTTGGGGCCTGGGTCTGAAGGTCCAGGATGTTGGGGTTACTAAAGCTCACCCCAACTCTTCTACCCAGTCCAGAAGGGCCCAGTGTGTACCTTGGGCCTGGTTATCTGCATCATGGAGAAGCATGAAAGTTGAGGTGCACATGGCTCGGCACATGCTTTCCTTTTCTTTCTCTGCTGAGCTCTGTGTCCCCCAAAGGCTGGCCCTCCAAAGCGGGGGGAATGCGCAGGGGCTTAACATCCATCCAAGATAATGTAGGGTGGGGTGATGGACACATGCCCTCACCCTAAGAAAAAGAATTTTTCTTCCATCCACAGCTGCAGCTCACAGTTGGGGACGAGGGGACCCCCGAAATGCACATCATCTCCCTGTTGAACTCACGGAAGGAACTAGAAGGTTTTTTCTGAGCTCCCAGCCAGCAATGCAGTTTCTTTCTCCCTCACTTGACTCTTGAAAAAGTCAAGGGGAATCTCGTTTTCTGCAAGAAATATTAACCGGGAAGGTTGGGGCGCATTAAACTTTCATGCAGCGCAATGTGTCTCAGGCAGAAGAGAAAGTGGGCCCTGTTGGAGTCGAGGTGCGCACCCCACCTCTCTGCCCCAGAGGAGCCTTATCTTTTCCACACCTCCCTTTACCTTCCTGGCCTCCCCGTGTGCCTGCACTGTGCTCCACCCTGGCTGCCCTGCAGTGACCCTGGCATCGGCTCTCTAAGACTTTGGTGTTGTATGAATGCACAGGGGAACATCTTGGAAATGCAACCACAAAATGGCACTCTCTGCTGGGCTGGGCATAGCCGGGCATCCATGTGCCAGCAGTGCCCCTGTTCCCAAATAACCCCTGTCCACTCTCTGGGCTCCCTACTGCCCTCCTATATGTGTCACAGTCCAGTCATGGGACTCTACAACCAACGCTTCCTCTGTCTCATTGGCTGAAAAATCACCCCACACACCCACATCGCCAACCTCAGTCTAAATCAGGGTCATGCATGAAATAATCCAAACCAGGCTGAGGGGGTAACACATGTAGTGTAATAGTTTTCTAAATCTTATCTGCCAGAACTGTTTTTATTGATTTCAGAGACCACCCTCAGATGGAACAGTAAGAACATAGTAAGGGCAGAAGCTCAGGCTATCCTGAGTCAGTCCCACTCAGGTTTATAAGGAAGACAATCTTTGTTTGGGGGGGGGGGAACCAAGTTGTAAACAAACAGATAGAAAGAAACCAGGGAGGATCTTTGGTTTTGGGTAAAATAAGGTGTAACCTAACATATTGGCTTTTCTCTAAAATTGGTGGGAGATGATGGGGGGCATGGACAGAGCTGATAGAGGTGAGCCCAATGGGATGGACAGAGTTAGGATGGGCAGAGAGTTGGGTGTAGATAGAGTGAGGCATGGACGGAATTGGGGTGTGGATAGTGTTGGGTGTGGGAAATATTGGGCACAGATAGAATTTGGGGACTTGGACAGATATCGACGTGGATAAAATTAGATATTATACCTAGAGTTGGGTTTGGTGTGGAAACTTGGGTTTTTAGAGAAAAAATGACAGCAAGTTGCCTGCTTCCCCACCCACCTGGCTGAGGGGGGGTGGCCATTTCTGGAAATCAGAGGATTAGGGGGAATCTCTTCTGCAAACATGTGACAGACTGGAAACCCTGGAGCGGCAGACGCCCATGGCACCCTCGTCTGACCCGGGCGCCGAATCACAGCAAATGCTCATCAAACACTCAGTGTTTTGTCATATTTTTCCCTGGAACCCCGGGCTGGCTGTTTTCCTTCCATCCGTTCCACCCGGTGATTAATATCTTCTGTAATGGTCAACTGCCGCGCTTTCTTAATAAATTATTGGGTAACACACTGAAATCACTTTGTAAGCTTTTTGTTAACACCTTTTTAAGCGGTCTCCCTCCGGTTATAAAATCCTGCTTCATCATCTCCCGGACGAGGGACATTTGATGTCCTGTTCGTGTCTCGGGGTGGTTAATAAATAATGAGCGGAGCAAGGATCTGGGGGGGATGACCTTTTGGAGAATGTCACCGTCAGCCGAACTCGTCGCTGTCCTTTCTTCCAAGCTGCCCTCCGGCTTGCAGGGGTGACTGGCTGCCTCGTGGCAGACCAGGTGTCTCAGCAGGTGGGAGACACAGCGGTGGCATCAATTTCCAGGGCGGGAGGGTGGCTCCCTTAGTATTTCCAGCACCCACAGAGCTGCAGGGGGATGGGGGCATTATGCAGAGACTCTTGCAAACCTTTTCAGCTTAGGCTTCTGACCCATCACCCCCCAAAGCCCAGTGAGCTGAGGCGCCCCCCTTGGGGTATAATGAATGGGCAGCCTTGCAGCAGTAACATAGCTGCTGTTCAAAGCCAGAATGGAGAGACGGACATTGGTCTGGTTCCCCGATTTGAGGGAGCAGATGGAGTTCAGGGGAATTAGAGGGTGGGCAGGCTGTCCCTGGAGGAGTCCCCAATTCTGGATTCAGTCTGTGTTTTTAGGATTTTGGAGTCCCTGCAGAAAGCATGGCAGACGCTGGGTCTCTGGCTTCCCGGGAATGATGGGTTCATACTGGGCAGAGATGGGGGCCGTAATTCAGATGTTGAGAAAGGAACGGGTGGAAAAAGAAGGGCATTCTCAGAGTGGGGAGAGAAGGTGCTGTCTAAGGTCCTGTGTGCCCTGAGTTTGGGCAAACCCAGGGGTGATGTCAGCAGCCACTGTGTTGCACTGGGGGTGATGTGGTCTTCCAAGAGGCTCACTTTCCCCCTACACGCACTGATGGTGGAGGAAGCTGAAGTCTGGGGGTAGCTGTGACGTCCAGCCAGGCTTGCTCTCGGCGGTGGGCCATGAGGATTGGTGTGGCCATGGGGAGGGGCACTCCCTCCTACCCTGGGGGTGAATTTCCAGCTTCAGGATGTAGCTATCCCCTTCCCCCACCTCTTCCCCACACTGGCGTCATGGCGTGAATCTCTAATGTCAAATCAGGCATCTGAAAATCACCCAAAAATTATCTCTCAGGCTTTATTTCCTCAGCTCCTTAATAGATCACATTTTATTGTTGAATGCAGGAATCTCATTACTTTGCAAAGGGCTATTCAGGGCTGTAACTGAAAGGGAGTCCTTGCTCCGCTTCCTATTGAGAAAAGCATTCCAGACCTCTCCAGTGTGTGTGTGAGTGCATAGGCATAAGTGTGTGTCCATGTGAGTGTGAGTTCTCGAGTGTCAATGAGTGAGAGTCATGGCTGTTGTGGTTGTGTATAATTGTGCATATTAAATTCTGACCCATCACCCCCAAAAGCCCAGTGAACTAAGCCCTCCTTTTGGGGCATAATGTGTGGACAGCCTTGTAGTGGTACCACAGTTGCTGTTTAAAGCCAGAGTGGGGAGACAGGCATTGGGCTGGCCTCCAGGTTTAGGGGAGCAGATGGGATTCAGGAGAATTAGATGGTGGGCACTGTCCCTGGAGGAGTCCCCAATTCTGGATTCAATCTGTGTTTTTAAGATCTTGGGGTCCCGGGGCCCGGGAGATAGCACGGAGGTAAAGCGTTTGCCTTTCATGCAAAAGGTCATCGGTTCGAATCCCGGTGCCCCATATGGTCCCCCGTGCCTGCCAGGAGCAATTTCTGAGCGTGGAGCCAGGAGTAACCCCTGAGCACTACCGGGTGTGACCCAAAAACCAAAAAAAAAATCTTGGGGTCCCTGCAGAAAGCAAGGCAGTAAGCAAGTAAGTGGGTGTGAGAGAGAATGTGATTGTGTGAGTGGCCGTGTGAGAGATGTGTAGTTGTGGTTGTGAGTGTTTGTGCATGCCTGCCAGTGTTTGAGTGTGTCTGGCTGTATATGAGTGTGATTGTGTACAGTGTGTGAGTCTAGTGTGTGTGTGACCATATGTGTGTGCAGGTGGTGTCGCTGGGTGTACCCAAGTGTGAACGTCGTTGTGTAAGTCAGAGTGTGTGGGAGTTGAGTGAGGCCGTGTGTGTAGTTGTGTGAATGAGTGGGTGGGTGTGGTGTCGGAGAGCGAGTTCCTGGGTGTGCACCTCTGTGTGTGAGTGTGCATCCGTGTGTGCTCTGTGTGAATGTGAGCGAGGATGTGTGTCAGTGTGAGTGGGGGTGTGGCTGTGTATGTGTGAGGATGTGTGTGAATGTATGTCTATGAGTGTTTGCACGTGTATATGTGTGGGTGTGAGTAGGAGAGTATATATGTGTGAATTCATGTTAAGCATGTCTGTGCGTGTGTGTGAGCGCATGTAAGCCTTCTCCTCTGCCAGCCCAAGGTGCTAAGAGCAGCTCTGGCCCCTCCCGTGAGCCCATCCTGCATCCCAACTTGGCCCCCAAGATTCTAACCTTGGTGCAGGGAGACCCAAAAGTTTCGAGGCATCTGACCATGGAGGTAGCTATGACCCGGAAGGGGTCCTCCCACCTAGAGGGGCCCCCCACCCTGCCCCGTGCCCTCCAGCTATAGGATATCCCCCACTCTTTCATCACATCTTCTTTCTGGCCACCCAAACCCAGACCATATCTGGGTGTCAGCCCTGAAGAGCTGCCTGCAGCCTCTGCTGGTGTCCTGATGATCCCTGTGGACTTAGAGCCTGCTTGGATGAATGCTGCCCACCATGCTCCCATCCTCCTCAGTCAGTCAGGGCAGCTGGGGGACAGCATCCATCTCCATAGAGCAGTGCCCCCGAGATCCACCCTGCCACCCACGCAGGCCCTGGTTGGCTGCAGAATTCTCTGGGCTCGGCGCCTGGGGATGTCGGACCAAGACAGGCGCCAGGACTCGGAGCTCCTGCCACCTTTGCTGAACCCCGCCAGCTCCCTCTGATGGTGAATCTTCCACCAGAGGCCAAAGGTGGTGGCCTGGACCCTGGTAATGGGGCTCAGCCCCCCTCTGCAGCTAAAGCCATGGGGTTCTGCACATCTCCAGAGATGCAGTAGGATGTGTGCTAGGGCCCCAGGACAGCCTGGACAACTTCTTCCTCCTGTCCAGGCAGGCCTCTGGGGTCCCCCACCTCCTAGCTCTCTCTGCTGCTTCCACAGAACCTGACCTCCGCCGTCTGTTCCTGCCCCACACTGCCCGCCTGCTCGCACCTCCTCTCTAGAAAAAAAATGGGGGAAAAATCCTGCTGACAAGAGCTTTCCAGCTTGTCATTTTGGAGATGATCAACAAATTCCAGGGAGAGGTGACCTCTGTTCTGGGACGGGGAGCGGTGCTGGCCGGGCCCCAGGTGGGGGCTGGGGCACACTCTGGCAAGGTGACATTGCCACCAGATCGGCAGCCGCTGCCGCCGGCTCCCCTGTCCGCCCAGAGTAATTATTTCTTCCCGAGTGAAAGGTCCAATTTATGGTCGAGAACAGCCGCAGGTGAATAGAAGCACCCTGATATCATGCAGGAGGTTGGCCCGGGACCCTGGGGTCCCCCCACGCTGCTCCATATCCTCCAGCGAAATGACCAGTCTCCCAGATGGATGGCCTTCATCTGTGCATCCTTGGAGGAAACTGGGCTGCAGAGCTATGGGTTCCCCCAAGCTTCCCACTTCTCCCTCACGCTGGACCCTGCCCTGAGCCTGCACTGGACAGTCAAAATTTTGTCTCACTTAGGGGGGATGGGACAGACCCTCTGGATATCCCATTTTGTGGATAAGCAAAAGCAAGACCCCAGCTAGGGGGTGCTCATGCTAAGTGCATCCTCTCTTCTGTCCATTCATCCGTCTGTCTGTTTGTCCATTCGTCCCCCATTGGCACTTCTATGATCAGTCAGATTGGTGGCGGGACTTCCTGCCTGAGCTGTCAATCACAAGGTTGGCTACCCTTTCCTCCACCCGGCCCCAGCTTCTGCCTTGTCCCTGTCCATCTGTTGTTCAGGATTTGGGGTGCTCTGAAACCCATGTTGGCCCGGTCTGGAGGGGACTGGGGGAGTCCCAGGGAGAAGACTACTGGCTCCAACCTGGGACTTGCTTCTGGCTCCTTGTTCATTGCAGAAGAACTGGGGGTTCCAGGGAGGTTTGGGGGGGCTTGGGGAGTCTCTCCCTGGTACATGGAGTAGGGGTGCAGCTGACCTGACTTTGCAAGCCCCACTCGGAGGCCAGGCTGGCACCCAGTGGAAAGCCCAAGGGCAGCACTGGGGGGTCCTGAGGTGGACTCTCCCCGTACCCCAGCTCAAATGGGAGCACAGCCCAGAGGCCTCCCTGAGTCCTGTCCAGGCGCTTCTGCTCAGAGTAGGGGGCAGTGAGCACCGTGTGGGAGTCCCCATGAGTTAGTGTCTAGGGGTTGACAGCAGGGCCATCGTGAGAGGAAGATGAAGCCCCAGAACCTGGGTGGAAGGGCCATGCCTGGTGGTTCTCTGGACTCACTCTGTGCTCACCCCTGGCCAGCCTCAGGGAACCATAAGGTTTGTCCCAAAGATGGAACCCAGGTCTTCTCCACACATAAA
>PVKC010046387.1:0-11246 GCA_004027635.1 Crocidura indochinensis
TGGAACTGATGCTGGGTCATTGGACCTCAGTTATTTCCACCGAATAAAGCTGATATTTCCACAAGTCTGACTCTCCGTGAACTGTTTACTCGCCGATTCACCTCAGAACCGCTGGTTACTGGGTGGTAGACGTGTTCTCCGAGCTGGAGGGGAGAGACCTCGTCCTCCCTACCTCCGTTAGCGAACCTTTCCTGGGGACGGATTACTTCAAGGGATCAAACTCAGATCTTTTGTGCAAGGGAAGAATCTTATCCACTGTTCTGAATCTCTGGCCCCTGTTTGTTTTTTGGATTTTTTTAATCTCTTCCCAGAGACACTGGCATAGAAGATCTCATATGTGGGATATAAAGAAACATAAGATGGAATAACAAATGCCCAAAGACAACCAAAGCAACAAGAAGTGGTCTTCAGTAGGAAGCATGCCTCTTGGGGATGGAAGGGGGACAGGATGGGAAGGGAGTCCAAA
This sequence comes from Crocidura indochinensis, assembly GCA_004027635.1. NCBI lineage: Eukaryota > Metazoa > Chordata > Mammalia > Eulipotyphla > Soricidae > Crocidura > Crocidura indochinensis. Next base: position 467 of record PVKC010046387.1, read on the forward strand.
GTGTTATGCAGGAAACCCTACTGGCAGTGGTACTGTAACTTCAGTGCCAAAATTATTTTTAAAAGTGCCTCTCGTACTGGAGCAGTAGCACAGTGGGTGCATGGCCAACCCTGGTTTGATCCCTGGCATCCCATGTGGTCCCATGAACCTCCAGGAATGATTCCTGAGGACAGAGCCAGAAATAACCTGAATGCCACTGCATGTGGCCCAAAAACAAACAAAAATCTCTCCGAGGTAGGGTGTTGGTGAAGAGATTGGTGTGGAAACATATTTCTAAAAAAATCAATCATGAAGGACTTTGTTACTTTTGTTCACAATAATATAATTTAGAAAATATAAACCCTTTCCTCCCATTCCTTCAGTGCATACTGATTTTGAGGACCAAGAATTTTTTCATTTGATTGTGGCGATGTTCATACATTTAACTGAGGATTGTCCTCTGAAATGACAGTGTTCACTTCTGGCATGTTCTCCAGTGTTTACACAGTGGCAGTGCTCACGTGTACTGGCTGGGAGAGTGCACTTCGGGCACTGCTGGCAATATCAGGGATTATAAGCAGTGAAACTGCCAGGTACAAATAGTAGAGCTGTCCAGAGTATGCTTCGCACATTAGGCAGCCTGAGGGATCAAATTCTCAGCCTCACTCTATTTTTCCTTTTTGAAGAGGGAAGGTATTTCATTGAGGTCTGATTGGCTCTGCTCTTAGGGATCACTCCTGGCAGTATTCAGGGGACCATATGGTATGCCAGGGATGAAACCCAGCCTTACTCTTGCTAGGCAGGCACCCTAAGGGCTGCTGTACTATCTCCCAGCCCTTACTTATTTTTAAATTACTCTCAAACTGAGCAGAATTATTTTTGCTTATTCTAATTGTTATGAAACAAAAACAAGTTGGAATTGTAGATTATCTAGAAATATGACTTGAAAAACTTAATTATCTATATGTTTTTCCAACACAAACACATTTCCCAAGCATATTTTTTTGAATAAGTAAAATTTCCACTGGAAAATACCTACAGGTTTGTGTGTGTGTGTGGGAGGGGGGGGGGACTGGAAAATCTTTAAAAAAAAAAAAGTTGGGACCTACTTGGTATTGTTGCAGTGAAGGAAACAGGCTATAAACTTAGAATCAGAAAATTAAGACCAGGAAATGACATTGCCTTTGGAACATTTTGTTCTTAGCTCCATAAATGCAGTTTTGGTCTCAAGGAAATAAACGTGTGGCCAATTCTAACATGCGTGTTATTGCCTTTATATGATATATTTGGAAAGGACAGATGTAATTCCAGTATTCTCTCAATTGCATATTAATAGTGTTGGCTTAGATCTTCAAAACAAGTTATTGTTTGGTATTTGAACTCCAATTCAAGAAGAGATGTATCCTAGTTTCTATAGAAATTCATAATTGGGGGCCAAATAGCACAGTTGGTAAGATGGTAGGCCATTTGCTTTGCACAGGGCCAACCTGGTTTTGATTCCCAGCATCCCAATATGTCCTGAGCACTGCCTGGAGTGATTCTTGAGTGCAGAGCCAGGAGTATCCCCTGCGCACTGCTGAGTGTGGTCCAAAAAAGAAATAATGTAACTGCAGGCCAGGAATATAGGAATTGAGGGGTGGAGGGAGTAAAAGACCTCAACCCATCACCAAAGAGTGATACTTGGGCTGGAGGTTAGTGCAACAGGTGGAGTGCTTACCTTGCATGCAGCCAACTGTTGGATTTAATCCCTAGCACCCCATCTGGTCCTCCAAGCATTGCCAGTAGTGATCCTTGAGCACAGAATCAGGAATAAGCCCTGAGTACCTCCGGGTGTGGCTCAGAAACAAACAAATAAACAAATCATACTAGATAAATACTTATAAATTGGCACTTACTATGATGTCAAGAATAAAGTCTGTCCTAGGTTTTTTTTTTTTTTTTTTTTTTTGGTTTTTGGGCCACACCCAGTGACGCTCAGGGGTTACTCCTGGCTATTCTCTCAGAAGTTGCTCCTGGCGGCATGGGGGACCATATGGGGAACCGGGGGATCAAACTGCGGTCTGTCCTAGGTTAGCACAGGCAAGGCCAGGCACCTTACCTCCAGCGCCACCGCCCGGCCCCAAGAATAAAGTCATTCCTGGGGCCATAGTTCAGCAAGTAGGGCTCTTGCCTTGCCCACCCGTGTTGATCTCCAGCATCCCATATGGTCTTCTGAGCATTCCCAGGTGTGGCAAGGAAAAAACATCCAAACCCAAATAAGACTAAAGTAATAGCTTGTGAAAATCACGGTAGCTTCTGAAATATAAACCAGAGTCCCTAGGTCATATTATTGATCTCATAACAGTTCTAGATGAATTTGCTCCGTATAACCTACAGATTGTCATTGTGTCTGAGCTTATGTAGATCAGTTTTCTAATGGCTGCTGGTGCAGAACTAGTTGCAGCAGGCTCCACTGCATATGAGTGCTAATCCTGTCTGGGATTTGTCAGATGCCTTCTCTTGTTGCAGGTTTTCACTACCTCCTTGCTGTGTCAGCAAGTTGATAAAGCCTTTACCCTACCATGCAGTCTCTGTCCTTGCAAACTTGTGCCTGTGCTCACAGAGGCAACTTGGTTACTTTATATTTGCTAGATTTTATTTTTTTCCATCTTGCAATTCAGGGCTGTTTCCTAAAAGTCTCTTCAAGTCTTTTAATTGGATAGTTCATGGAGATTACACAGTTTTACATGTAACTAAGATACTATTTATACCTGCTTAATTTTTCTGTTTCATATTTTGCGATAGATTCAGGTTTTTTGTTGGGCTATAATTTTAGTGCATTGACATAGTTTTGTGTTTTGCAGTATTGTATTTAATCCTGGCCAAGAATCCTAACATAAAACAAGAGGTTCTCAAACTTGACCTACTACCCCCTTTTCAGGGGAAAGAAAAATCACTTAGCACCCTTTGACGTCTACCATCTCTTAGTGAACAAACAGAACCCCCTGCCTGCAGGGCACCATGTAGGATGCTGGAAATCAAGCCTGGGTTCCCTTTGGGGTAGTCAGTGTGCAAAGCAAACGCCTTACTGCTGTGCTATCACTCTGGCCCTGTTTTGTTTCTGAACCACACAGGAGGGCTATGCACAGTGGGTAGGGCATTTGATTTACACGCAGCTGACTGGGTTCAATAACATCCCAGATGGTCTCCCAAGCATTGCCAGGAGTAATTTCTGAGCACAGAGCCAGGAGTAACCCCTGAGCACCACCAGATCTGACCCAAAAACAAAAACAAAAAAAATCTGAAGATAAGGGCCGGAGAGATAGCATGGAAGTAAAGCGTTTGCCTTGCATGCAGAAGGGCAGTGATTTGAATCCCAGCGTCCCATATGGTCCCCTGAGCCTACCAGAAGCGATTTCTGAGTGTAGAGCCAAGAGAAATCCCTGAATACTTCCTTCGGGTGTGACCCAAAAACAAACAAACAAAAAAAAATCTGAATCTGTGCTATTTCTCCTCTGACTCAGAGGACCACCAAAGCAGATATTCTCCATGATATCCATGATAGTGCTACAATTAAACATATATTATTAATGTAATAGTCCTCCCTAAGAGAGGGATGGTAGGAGCAGGAGAAATAGTACAATGGATAGGGCATTTGCCTCGAATGCTGCCAACACAGATTGAATCCCTGACACCGGGTAATGATCCCACCGAGCACTACCAGGAGGAATTTCTTTTTTTTGTTTCTTTGTTTTTGGTTTTTGGGCCACACCCGGCGATGCTCAGGACTCCTGGCTGTCTGCTCAGAAATAGCTCCTGGCTGGCACGGGGGACCTTATGGGACACCGGGATTCGAACAAACCACCTTTGATTCTGGATTGGCTGCTTGCAAGGCAAACGCTGCTGTGCTATCTCTCCGGGCCCTCCAGAAGGAATTTCTGAGCACAGAACCAGGAGTTCATCCCTGAGTATCAGCAGACTTGGCCCAAAACAAAATAGCAAGGTATGGTTTGGCTCCATGATTAAGGGTAGAGGTTAAGATCTAATTGGGGAGTGGTGGTGGTAATGATTTATGCTTGATCTTGAGGATGAGGAAAGATCTTTACAAAACAGGCATAGAAAGCATAGCTGTTAGAAAATTTAGGATAGATTCTGGGAAAGGTGCATCATTTGCTGTGACTGATAAGAGAAAGAAAAGTAGGATAGGTAGAATTGTAAAAACTAATAGAATGGAAGTTACGATTTTGGTCTTAAGAATTGAGGGGCCATGGAACATTCTCACAAATAAGTCAGTGATTTGCTTAGAACTAATTAACCTCACAAGTACAGATTGAATGGAGGTGATGGAAGGATAGAGGATTGAGAACTTAAGGAAATTCCTACTTTTCTAAGAGGCATCTGTGTAAAATGGAAGAGACTACCTATGGCATTTGCTAAGCAGAGGTGAGAAAAATACACCATTCACTAATGCTTACTAGGGTTTGGTGATATAATGTGGAAATTAGAGAAGTTAAGGGTAATATAGATCTTTCATTTGGTCTAGGTGGCTAGCAGTAGTATTCATTTACATAAAAAATTTTATACACAAGAATGATCAGTCTTAAGCATAAAAAATCTGCTGTATTTAGCTAAAGGCCTCATACCTTACTGGTTTATTAATTTTTTTTATTAAATTTTATTGTAACCAATGTGAGTTACAAGTCTCAAAGTTATATTTAAGGTACACTGGTTTTTAATTTTTTATAACTGCTGACTGACAGTTGAAAATCATGGCAATAAACATTTGAGAAAAATGTATATTGTAGAAAGTAACCTTTAATGTTAGTTTTTATGTCCAAAGCAGAATTCTGGAGGAATTGACAGATTTAAAAATAAAAGAATACTTATGTTCTCAATCTCCATCTTTTGTATAAACCACAGTTCTTTCTATTCTATAAATAGACTTGATATTTTTAGAGTTGTTGGGGGTTTGTTTTGGGTCCATACCCAGCTGTACTTAGGGCTTATTTATTCCTGACGGGGCTCAAGGATCCCAGGCATTGAAACCTGGTTGGCTACTTGCAAAGTAACCCTGTATTATCTCTCTGGCCCCTAGAACAGTTTAAGAGTAGTGGCAAACTTAAGGGAATGGAACAAAAATTGTGCATATAATCCATGTTCCCACATAAATACATAGTTTCCCCTATTACAGTGGGATTGACTGTCAGCTGCGCAGTTCTTTTTTGTTTCACCCTGGAATGGGCGGGTCAGCAGTAGGGACATCGCACAAGCAATAAATGGATTCATGGGAGAAAGAGTAAAGGGCCAGGGGTGTTTAGAACCTATTGGATCCAACAGCCAACCTGCTCCCCCTGTTCCTCCCTGCTGCTTTTATTGGCCAAAGTAAACAGAACAAAGTAATTCAATTCACCTGCGGGGTGGGAATGACCAACTTAAAGGTTCTTTTTTTTTTTCTTTTCTTTTTTTTCTTTATTTTTTAATTTGTTTTTGTTTTTGTTTTTTTGGGTCACACCCGGCAGTGTTCGGGGGGTTACTCCTGGCTCCATGCTCAGAAATTGCCCCTGGCAGGCACGGGGGACCATATGGGACATTGGGATTCGAACCGATGACCTTTTGCATGAAAGGTCCATGCTGTCTCCCCGGCCCCAACTTAAAGGTTCTTATGTTAATTTACCTATGTAGGTCCCTAATTTAGCCTGGGTGGGCTTTTATAATTCAAAAAGGCTGTGTGTGGAGGAAAGGAAAAGTAGGGAGTGATCTAAGAATCAGCTACAGTTGTCTAAGTAATACCATTACTCTGTTTTAAGTTTGTTAAAATTATATTTGCACACAGTAAATGCAACATTGCTACTTGAACAGTTTCATGAGCTCATTCTTTGTTTGTTTGTTTGTTTTTGGGGGGCACACCCAGCGGTACTCTTGTCTCTGCACTCGATCACTCCTGGTAGACTCTGGGGACCATATGGAATACTAAGGAATTGAACCCTGTTGGCTGTGTACAAGGCCAGCACCTTACCTACTTACTGTACTAATCTCTCTGTCCTCAGTTTCATGAGCTCTGATGAACTTTTTCATAAAAGTGAACATAGATTCTTACATAGCTAGACCTATAATGAAAATATATATATGGGGGGCCGGGCGGTGGCGCTGGAGGTAAGGTGCCTGCGCTAACCTAGGACGAACCGCGGTCCCCCAGTTCCCCATATGGCCCCCGTGCCTGCCAGGAGCAACTTCTGTCACTGGGTGTGGCCCAGAAACCAAGAAAAAAAAAGAAAAAAACATATATTTGTTTGTTTGTTTTTTCAGGCCACACCCATTTGATGCTCAGGGTTACTCCTTGCTAAGCGCTCAGAAATTGCCCCTGACTTGGGGTTGGGGGGACCATATGGGATGCCGGGGGATCGAACTGCGGTCCTTCCTTGGCTAGCTCTTGCAAGGCAGACACCTTACATCTAGCGCCATCTCGCTGGCTCCAAAAATATTTTTATTTAAAAAAAATTTTTTTTTTCTATCTTATTCCTTTCCCCTCTTCCAGCCCCTGGCAAGCAATGACCTGGCTTCTATACCTCTCTACTTTTGTCTTTCCTAGATTTTTTTTAAATGCCATATAAATGGAATCCTTACCTACTATGCCTGGCTCTTTTTTTCCCCCTACTATATTGTTTGTTAGTTTTGGAGCCACACCTGGATGTATTCAGGTCACACCTGGCTCTGTGCTCAGCAATTATTCATGGTGTTGCTCAGGGAACTATATGGGAATCAAACTCAGGTGGCTGCTTGCAGAACAAACACCCTACCCAACTGTACTACTGCTATGGCCCTTGGTTTGGTTTTTAGGCCACACCCAGCAGGGCTCAGCTGCTACTTTTGGCTTGTGCTCATGGGACCTTGAGGTGCCAGCTATTTCCCCAGGCCTTCTTGCCTCCCTGTATGTTTTAGCCCATTGAACTTTCTCTCATAGCAATGATTAGGGCTTACTCTTGGCCTAGTCCTGGTAGGCTCAGGAGACCATATGTGGTGCTGGGGATAGCACCTAGGTCAGACAAATGCAAGGCAGATGCCTTACCCTCTATATGACCTTTCAGACCCACAATTTGGCCTTTGGGGTATCTTGAGGCATGCCATTTTAATTACAACTTCCTATTAAGTAATGATAATTGCATTCCTTTCATGTGCTTATTTGCCATCTAGATATCTTCTTTATTGAAATGTTCTTTTTTTTTAAGGGCATTTTACTTATTGCTTTTTGAGAGTTCACTGTAACTCCAGATCTAAATTCCTCCTCAAATAAAATTTGTTAATATTTTCTCCAAGTATATGACTTGTCTTTTCACAAAGTCCATTTTACCATATTTTATGTATACTTCCATGCTAGCACACCTGACCTTCTCCTGGGAACGCATGAAAATCACAGATGATCCTGTTCACCTCAGACTTCAAGTGCTAGAATTCAGTTAGATGCCAGCAGTTTGTGTTTCAGTTTGTTCTCTGGGTGGTTCTGATGATTGCCAAAAAAGTTTAAGAGCCTCGGAAGTCATTCTTTTTTGGTTTTTGGGCCACACCTGGCAGTGCTCAGGGTTACTCCTGGTATCTGCTCAGAAATAGCTCCTTAGGTCCTGGATTGGCTGCTTGCAAGGCCAACACCACTGTACTATCTCTCCAGCCCCGAGGTCATTCTTTAACATTCCCAGATTAAAAAGTCATGGTTAGGCACATGTGTTGCCTGGGTCCATGGTGCCCGAGAACATGTCACCTCATCTCCTCTCTAGAAATGGAAATGTTCATGCTTTCATGCTAGCTTGTGTACTGGGGCCTTCTCCACCTTTGGAAAAGCCCAAGCTTTCTTTAGAGTGCATTATTCATTACACTTTCTTATCTTCTCCCTCCCCTGCCTCAATACCTCCAAATAAAACTCTTTTTTTACTTCAAAATAAAAGTCGTGCATATTGCATGTGTTGCATGTGACTAAACATTGAACTGAATGAAGGCTCATAAATAATAATACAGTCATTGTTGAACATGTGCTTTGCACTCTGGAGTCCCAGATTCTATAATGCTATGCCCCACTCTGCATGATACATTGTCTCCTCTATCTCTACTCCTAACCTAACACCACCAGGAATAGCAAAAAAAAAAAATGGGAGGGAGAGTTTGAACCACTGGTACTTGGGGGATATTCTTGGCTTTGTGCTCAGAAATGACTTCTGGTCTTGGATGATCATATGTGATTCTGAAAATCAAATTGGCATTGGTGTCAGCATGCAAAACAAGTGCCTTAACACCTGTAACCTCTGTCTCCAAAACTTTTTGAGGTGGACTGTCAACATAAATGCACTTGTAAAGGTCTTGAATATTCTGGTAATACAGAGATGAGGTAACTGCATCAAAATCATTAAGTCAGCACTGTAAGCATATGGCCCTAATTATAATAAGTAATTTAAAAACAAACTTGCATTGCTAAGGAAATGGGGTGGGGGACTTTGTAATAAATGATCAAGGTGGCAGACTTGGAGTGTGAGGGGATAAATGGAATATGGATGCGCTGAGGGAGGAAGTTGACCCTGGTAGTGGGATTGCTGTTGATATAATATATTTCTAAAACTCAGCTATTAATAAGTATAACTCACGGATCCCTAATTAAATTAAATATATTTTTTGAAGTGGGGTGGAGGGAGGTCATTGATTGATCAATGGTGCAAGAATGCTGACACTGGTGGTGAATATTGATGGCCTTAAACTGTTACAGTTTTGTAAGTCAGAATGTGTAAACTTAACATTTTTCACTATGTTTATTGGGTCTAATTACCTAAAACTTATGTTTAAATTATTTTTAGCATTTAAAAATTGACATTTTGGGGACTGGAGCAGTAGCACAGCAGGCAGTCTGCTCTGTATGCTGCCAGTTGAGGTTTGATCCCGGCATCCTATATGGTCCACAGAGCCCTCTAGGAGTCTGCTTAGCTTATAAGCACAGAGCCAGGAGGAGCCCCAAGAACCGCTGGGTATTGCTTAAAAAGGAAACAAAACAAAACAAAAATTTGACACTTTGTATGTACATTACTTTGATCTCTAAGAAAGAATAAAGAAGAGTCAGAGAGATAGCACAGTGGTAGGGTGTTTGCCTTTTACGCAGCTGACCCAGGACCAACGTTGGTTCGAATCCCGCCATCCCGTGTGTATCCTCGAGCCTGCCAGGAGCAATTTCTGAGTGCAGAACTAGGAGTAGCCCCTGTGCACCACCAGGTGTGACACAAAAACAAAAAATAAAGACTAAAAGGAATTGAAGTCAGTAAAATTAGGTATGTTTCTGTGTTTGGTAAATAAAAGGTAGGCAGATATATCAATTGAAATTTGGGGTTTGCTTAAATCAGTGGTCCTCAACTATGGCCCATGGGCCACATATTGTATTTGTTCCCATTTTTGTTTCTTCACATCAAAATAAGATGTATGCAGTGTGCATAGGAATTTGTTCGTAATTTTTGTTTTTACTATAGTCTGGCCCTCCAATGGTCAGTGAACTGGGCCCCTGTTTAAAAAGTTTGAGGACCCCTGGCTTAGATTGTAAGAAAGAACCGAGCTACTTCATAGCATATGTAAAACATAATGTCTTCAGTTTAAGCTTATTGTTCTTTTAATGATTGTTTTCCAATTATAATTACTAATTGCTAAAAAACATGGAGTTCTAATCCCTCTCCATTTATTTTCAGGAAGCTGTATCTATCGTTAAGACATTTTCTTTTTTGCCTTGGAAATCAATTTAGGTGTGATTAGAATATAATTTATTTACTGCAGATAGTGTAGTATTTTTTTCTCTAATTATGAAAGAGTAATTGGAACTAAGTTTTAGGGTATTTTTTAAAAAGTTTTGAAAGAACTCTGATATTTGATTGGACCCATGAGACTGTAGGCTCAGGAATAAGAAAAATTGGGATTGTTCCACTGGTAGATTCATGAACAATAGCTAAAGAAAGTGAAGTTCACAGAAATGTTATCATTGAACCTGGGCCTGACCATCTGCCTGACCCTATTCCTGAGGCAAGAGTAACTAACCTGTTAGAATTTTATTAGGAAAATGACAGCAAGAGGGACTAGGGCACTAGTGCAGCAGGGAGGATATTTGCCTTTCACATGGCGCACCCAGGTTCTATCTGGCATCCCATATGCTCCCCCGAGTCCACCAGATGTAATTCATGAAAGCAGAGCCAGGAGTAACCCCTGAGCATCCATGGGTGTGACTAGCCCACCTCCCTCCCAAAAAATCTTCAGTACAGCAAGAAATAGTTGATGGTTCTTCTCTTTTTTTTTCTATTTTTGGATCACACCTGGCAATGCTCAGGGGTTACTCCTGGCTCTTTGCTCAGAAATCGCCCCCAGCAGGCATGTGGAACCATGTGGGATGTCGGGAATCGAACCACCATCTCCTGGGTTGGCAATGTGCAAGGCAAACGCCCCTATTGCTGCTATCTCTCCAGCCCAGTCGATGGTGCTTAATAAATGTTTTTAATGTAAAACTATTTTATTGGGGCTGGAGAGATAGCATGGTGGTAGGTCGTTTGCCTTTCATGCAGAAGGATGGTTGTTCAAATCCCGGCATCCCATATGGTCCCCTGTGCCTGCTGGGGCAATTTCTGAATATAGAGCCAGGAGTAACTCCGGGTGTGACCCAAAAACCAAAAAGTATTAAAAGCAAAACAAAGCAAAACTATTTTATTCAGGAAATAATGCGAGGGGAAAAGATGCTTTAAGAGAGAACTCATGGGCCCGGGAGATAGCATGAAGGTAAGGCGTTTGCCTTTCGAATCCTGGTGCCCCAGGATTCCCC
>PVKC010046388.1:0-11237 GCA_004027635.1 Crocidura indochinensis
CACATTATGTTGATTTTTTTCTGTTTGAGTGATAGCATTGTGTTTTTTATTTTATTGTCTATAGTATAAGCTATTTTTATAAACCCTTTCTAGTTTTAATGTAATATAATTGTTAAGTTTACAAATATAATTAAATTATATTGAAATTGTTAATGATTATGTTTTAGTTCCATTTACTAAAAATGACAATTAAAATTCATTTTCAACGGCAGCACATGCATTGACATTTTGCATTTGTATTAACTTATTTTTTCTTTTTTTTTTTTTTTTGTTTTGGGTCACACCCAGCAGTGCTCAGGGGTTACTCCTGGATCCATGCTCAGAAATTGCTCCTGGCAGGCACCCAGGACCATATGGGGCACTGGGATTCGAACCGATGACCTTTTGCATGAAAGGCAAACGCCTTACTTCCATGCTATCTCCCGGGCCCCAACTTATTTTTTCGATTTGCAAATATTGCTAGATGATAAATAATATTTCTTTTTTCTAAGTGTTTATGTTTATATGTTTTCATGTTGTCATTTATATTTGATATTTCCTTTTACATATTAAAATGTGTTTTTATTTGGGTAGTGATTATATTTTCTCAAGTATTTGGTGAGTTAATTTTCGTTTTCTAAAGAAATTAGCTCCTTTATTTGCATAAACATATTTTTATTATTTTTAAAAGGTAATCCAAAGCTGTTGTAATAATACAGTAAGAAAGTCATTTGCCTTGAATGTGGCCAACCCAAGTTCTATTAACTGGCACAACATATGGTCCCCTGAGCCCTGTCTAGAGTAATTTTTGAATACAGAGCCCGTAGTAAAGCACTGAGCACTGCTGGGTGTGATGTCAAAATTTTAAAAAAAATATTAAAATTGTTTATAAAAAGTAAGGAAAAGTTGGATAAAGAATGATATATTTTGGGGCCGGTGTGGTGGCACTAGAGGTAAGGTGCCTCCCTTGCCTGTGCTAGCCTAGGACGAACCTAGATTCAATCCCCCTGCATCTCATATGGTCCCTCAAGCTCATAGCCAGGAGTAAGCCCTGAGCATCACCGGGTGTGCCCCCCGCCAAATAAATAAATAAAAAAGAAGAATGATATATTTTATTTTGTATTGTGAAAGAATAGTAAAATAAAATTTTTCAAAGATATGAAAAAATTAGAAGAATTATATTTTTAAATGAATAGGTTTATTGACCACTCTAAAACAAATACATTCTCATAATATTTCTATGCAGTGGTAAAAAGAAATCTGTCTTACAAAGACTTTACCTCAAATAATTCTTGAATTTCTTCTGTCATCATTTCTGAAGCAATGTAAATGATTAGTAAGTAGATATTTAGAAAAAGAAAGAAGAGGAAAATTCACAATTAGAATATTTAGGTCCTATGTGTTTGAATCTGAACAATCAGCTACTTTATCCCAGAATCATAAGCAAGCAGTCTTATAATTTATAGGGAAATATAAAACATCATTAATTAGAGAAATGCATCCATAATATCACTTAATTTGACAAGTAGTTCTTCAAAAAGAACAAATTAAAATAAATTAACACCATTTTAATGCTCTGAATATCTGAAAATTATTAGAATAAGTCTATTTATTTTGAAAGTACTTCTGCAAAAAGTAAGCAAAATATAGATGAATTAATTTAATTATTAAGTTATGTAAGTCTTTAGACAGTATAAGATCACAATATTATTGGTAACTTACAATTATGAATCTATTCAATGAGAGTGAGAAGTGTTCTTCCAAATTGGGAGAAAAAAAAGTAATTTGAAATCAAACAGATGATGTTAGAATTAGATAAATTAAAAATCATAGCCTTTTATACTGAAATATTTTTATTTAATCAGTATAAAATAATTTTAAAATGATGACCATACACCAACTTTTTATCACACTAAATATTACAATTACTGTCATAATTAGTATCCCTTCTTAAATGAATAAATGGAGACCTGTGTTATAATAAATTGTGTAGAGAGTTTACCTTGCATGCACACATTCTGGGTCACCCCTGGCACTCCATATGGTTCTCTGAATCATTCAGTAGTTACTCCTGAACACTAGTGGGTATTGCCCCCAAAATAAGAAAAAATAAAGTGGAATGATAGGTGTATATGAAAAGCACTGTCATTTTGTTTTTCTTAGTGATGGTAGGTATGGATGGGCCACATGTCAATGCTTAGGTCATACTACTTCTCTGTGCTCAGGGATCACTTCTGAAATGATTTGGGGGACCTTACCCAGTGCTAGTGATAAAACTCGGGCCCCTTGAAAGGAAAGCACTTTACTCACATTATTTTATCTCCACTTTTTAAAAACTATTATTTTAATTTATCCATTTACATGTGTAAAGGAAAATAAGTTGGGACTCAGAAGAAAAGGAAGTAATAGTATTTAGTAATGTCAATGGCGGTATTGAGTTATGAATTTTTCTTACTTGTTAGAACATAAGAATTTTATCCATAAGTCCTTAAATTTTATGTCACCTGCAGAATATTTCCAATATTTCAGTAACAGAACATTTAATTTTCATTTGATTGTACTCAGATATCAATAGCGTAGCCAAAATTTTTCTGTAAAATTGTAACATATACTAGCATGACTGAAATGCCTAGGATAAATTTAATAAATTTGATGTTTAAATCACAACATGAATCAAAATAAAAATTATGTTGACTTTAAGTCTACACACTACATGTTTAGTTTCTCTGAGCCTGTTAATTTGGAAAATCCAAATAATATTTAGTATGTATAATTACCTAAGGCTTACAGTTCTGAGTACAACAATTTCATAATTAAATGTCAACTAGTTAAATCATGTGTGCAATGAAACTGATATTACTTGTATTATAATATCCCTGAATGCATGTTTTCTTTGCCATGCTATTCATCTCAAAGTTCTTTTAATATATTTATTTGATTATTTTATACCACAAAATACAAGGTGACTGCTATTATTAAATCAATATGATAGATAAAGATACTGAGGCATTGAGTTTAAATAACTTGTCTAAGGACCAACAACGTGTGATTTATTGATGATAATTAAACTCATACATGTGATTATAAAACTTATAAATGAAGATTTACACTAGAATTTTTACACCATTTTTATTTAAATTGTAAATTTAGATGCTCGTGGCATATACCCTAGGAAGAAAACTGTAATTACAGAATGAAAGATGTTAAATATTCACAGAAAGTAATGAATAAAAAAGCACAAACACACAAGATAATAATTATTTCCAGGAATATCCATAATCAGACATTTAAAAATCATTTTGAAAAGAAAAGTTTGTCATGTAAATCTTGATAACATCATGAAAAACAGACTTTTCCACTGTTGCAATGTGACAATGTGATATACGAAAATAGAAAAAAATTGTGAATATAATTAACTGAAAAGAAACATTGTTTAATAGCGAAAATGTTAAATTCTTAGTTTAATTCAACTAATATTTTTATTCATTCATACAATAAATATATGCAAATTTGCAATGTGTCAGGTGCTACTTCAGATATCAGTGTTAAAATGAGGAGTTATGTGGAAGTGTGACTATAAAAGTTAGCATAAATCATGAACTGAATAACTGAATTTAAATAGTACATACAGAAAATAAAATAAACCTACAGAGAAGAGGAATTTAATTTAAATCATATAAACAGATGTTATCTTGAGATTATATTTTACCAGAGATAATAATGTTACAAAGTATCTAAATCAATATTATTTGAGGTCCAGGATGTTCACTGAGACAAAGGTTGAGATCCACAAAAACAAAAATCATAAACAAAAATTATTTGGGTATTCTTAGATTTATTTGGTCCGTAAAGAAAAAATAAAGACTGAATCAAAGAGAAACAGGCAATAAAGTCAGTGAGGTTAAATTGTGGTTCTGGATAAAAAAATTCTATTTTTTTTCAGATTGTGATAAAAATTTAGAGTGATTTGAATAAGCCAGTAAAATTAAGATAAATATTTTTTAAAAAATATAATTTACTTGTAAAGAAAAATCTTGCGAATAGAGAAAGTTTGATAAGGAGACTATTAGGATATTGTATAATCATTATGTAGGATGAAATATTAATTTTTGTTGCTTAAGAAATTACTACAAAATTATTACCTAAAATAAAAGATTATAAATGTATATTTGTGTCAGAATGATGAAATGAAAATTATTGGGCTAATATAAAATTTTCAGCAATGCTTCTTTATTTATTTATTATTTATTTATTTATTTATTTTTGGTTTTTCGGGCCACACCCGTTTGATGCTCAGGGGTTACTTCTGGCTAAGCGCTCAGAAATTGCCCCTGGCTTGGGGAGATCATATGGGACACCAGGGGATGGAATCGCGGTCCTTCCTTGGCTTGGGCTTGCAAGGCAGTCACTTTACCTCTACCGCCACCTAGCTGGCCCAATGCTTCTTTTAGCATCTTAGACAAAATCTAGTCTAATTGTTTTTCTTTTTTCTTTTTTTTTCTTTTTTTGGTATTTGGGCCACACCCGGTGACGCTCAGGGGTTACTCCTGGCTATTCACTCAGAAGTCACTCCTGGCAGGCACGGGGGACCATATGGGAAACCGGGTATCGAACCGTCCTTCCTAGGTTAGCGCAGGCAAGGCAGGCACCTTACCTCCAGTGCCATGCCCGGCCCCGTTTTTCATTTTTGCTCACATTTCTTGGTGTCCGATTCTCTGGCCTATAACATTGTTTAATAGGGTCTTAAAAGTCTCTAATTCTTCTTCTTCTTTTTTTTTTTTGCCTGTATTCTTCATGTGTGTATATCTTTTAAATTTTTTTTATCCCAATAATCTAAGGTAATATTCCCCTTTTAGTGCCCACAGTTTAACAACTTAACAACTTTACCTCTACCACCACCTAGCTGGCCCAATGCTTCTAAAATATAAATTTTCTATCTAAAATATATTTAATGTTTTTTAAAAGGTAAACTATTTAATTCACTGGTTCCAAGCTATAAACATCAACAGCCTTTCGCAGTTTGAAGTTGTCAGAGCCAAGATATAATTTGACAGTAAAACCAATTGAATTTATGAATGTTTGAATGGGAAATAAACATCCAAAACCAATTAAGAAAGATTGTTAAATTTGTGGTCTGAAGGGATGGTGGTGTCATTTACTGGAAGTATACAGAGCATGATAAGATACAAATTCATGGAAGATTAAATTCCAAAGGGGATTAAAACTAAGGACATATTTTTCAAGAACTTTGTACCTGTATCTCAAGGTGATTAGATAATAATAAAACAAACCTTAAGGACATTAATTTTGGAGATTTCAAGTTTAAGTTATAATTTTACTTTTCCTATTGCCTCTATGTTGCATACTACAACACAGGTAAATAAATTACTATTTTGTCTTTCTCATTACTTGATTTTCCAATATTTTCTAATATTTGTTTTATGTGTCTTTTATAAGTTTTACTTATTTGATGATAAACAAAAGTAATTTAATTTGGAGAAGAGACTTTGTTATCCATCATTCTTGTGTTGTGATAGCAAATAAGAAATCTCTTACTTATTAACTTTATCAGATAAAGCGCATTTCTATGTAAAGATTGCATTAAACCAAGACATTTTTTCATACATCTTAAAGGATCTCTTAATTCACTCCACAAAAATTTATTTGAATTCTAGTAAATGAAGCTTTTAGATATTCTCTGATCATTTCTGTAGAAAGTTACCAGTACTCTGATCATTTTCAAATAACTTGCTCATTAAATTAAAACATAATTTATGACTATTCATATCTTTTAAGAAATTTATATGTGTACATTCTATAACCTTAATTTTTCTGAAGAAGCACATGTATTATGATGAATGTTTATGTTTTTTCAAATATAGAAAATGAAAGGAAATTGGCAAAAAATAATCAGATTCTTTTCATAGTTTTGGATGAGATGACTTATCTTTGTCAATCTAACATAAGTTTAGATGTGAGGAACCTTATCTACATCAGTTCAACTAATATCTAAGAATGTACTATTTTTTTTGTTTGTTTTTTTGGGCCACATCTGGTGATGCTCAGGGGTTACTCCTGGCTATGCGCTCAGAAGTCGCTGCTGGCAGGCACGGGGGACCATACGGGATACCGGGGGATCAAACCGTGGCCTGTCCAAGGTTAGCGCAGGCAAGGCAGGCACTTTACCTTTTAGTGCCACCACCCGGCCCCAGAACGTACTATTAACTTCAGTCAAAGTGCATGCTTTTACTTTTTTTAGTAAAATATATGCAATGAAATCAGTGGAAATTTCATTTTAGACAGTTTTTGTGAGGAATGTATATTTTAAATAATCTCCGTAATTGAATATTAAAGAAACAGAGAGTATACATTTATTTTGTTTTGTTGTATTCTGCTTTGGGTCACACCTGGCAGTGCTCAGGGCTTATATATGTCTCTGAAAACAGGGATCATGCGTGTTGGGTTCAGGGAACTATATGAGATGCTACAAATAGAATCTGGTTCAGCTTGTACAAGGCATGTGCCCTATCTATTGTACTATATTTCTCCAGCCCTTAGTGCATATATTTTTGACTGATCATTCTTACTACTTTATATTTTCTCAGGACTTAGAAGTTTTATTTAATGCTGATATAATTCAGTCAAAATATAGACATACACACAAGCAACTGGATCCTTTTTCAGCCCTGCATTAAACCTTGTCTTTCAGCCATTTCCTTTCCTGGTGTTCCTGCCTTGCTGAATCTCCCTCAATCTCTTAATCAACCCCCTTTCTGCTCCTGAGGTAAAACCCTTTGATACCTCCAAAGACCTCTCCCAGAAATGGCAGGTCTTACTAGCAGGTAAGGTTTCACAGGAAAAATGGGGGATGGGGTAGTATTCTGCCCCTTTCTGAAAACAAAGAAAAGCAAATGAGCATAGGTTATCCTTCGTTTTCCTGGTTTCCGCCTATAGTCAAAGGTGGGAACCTTAATATTCTCATAGCAACAAAGTCTAAAGTGTAAAATTAACTTAACAGCCTTTTCCATAAAAAATATTTTTTCTGCAAAATACACCTGTGGCTTATTTATCAAGCACTATCCTGGAACGTCCTTGTTCCTATTTTTCTTAATGCTATTTAACCAAGCATTTTTTTCCTGGAACTTTCTTGTTCCTATTAACCGTCCCCTACACACAATTACAAGAACATTTATGCAGAAAAAAATACATTTTGAAAACAGGTTATTACATCAAAATATTGAGAAAAACATGTGACTGGGAACATTAATTATGGAAAACTATAAAGCACATTTAAATCAGCATGAAAATGACTTAGAACAAGAGGTATATCTTAAACAAAGTTAGATGCAGGTGTTTTGATATCAAAAATGTTCAGTTGGGCTTCACTGTTATCTCCCCCCCCCTTTTTTTTTAATTTTTATACCACCACCAAATTGTCCAAACGTGAATAGTCTGTGGAAATTTATCCCATTACTAGCACCAATTGTCCAGAAGTGAAAAAAATCTGTGGACACTTATCCCATCACCTAAAAACCAATTGTCCAGAGCTGGGCTTCTCCGAGGCCACTCACCATGTGGCTTCATTCCATGGAACCCGGGCCTTGGAACCCCAGGCTGATCCCAAGTGAGCCCGCAGTCTCTGACCTGCTCGTGAGCTTCTCTGTCACAACAAGGGTGCTACCTTGCCATTGCTGCAGCCTCAGCTGCACATCCGCTTGTCCACTATCAGGGAGAGAGCTGTCTGGTGCTTTTCACTGAGAGTGATGCCCGTTGCCACTGCAGATGCTCTGCCCCTCTGGGCAGTATTTGGAAGTGAGCTTTTTTGCAAAGGAGGCCGTATGCCTGGGTGTTTGAAGTTCAAAGTGGTCGGAGCAGAAAGTCTGAAATGTCAAAAGTCAAAATCCATGTCCAGGCTGAAGGTCATTATTGAATACCAGCCCTGGAGGTGACTGTGAGGAAGACTCACATCAGTCAGGTTTTAGGAGACATCATCCCCCATTCTTTCTGTGAAAACTTGCCTGCTAGTAAGACTTTACCTGTTAGTAAGACTTTCTCATTTCTGGGAGGGGTCTTTGAGAGGTAACAAAAAGGTTTGTCTCAATGGCAGGGCAGAGATTTGGAGGGAAGACTGGAGATATTCAGGAAGGAAGGAGGAGCAGGAGCGAAGATGACTGAAAGAGCCAGGGCTGACTATGAACCCAGCATAAAGGGCTTAAGCTTAGAAGTCACATGTGGTGGCTAGGGCCTTAAATAAAGCTGATGTCTCCTGAAACCTGACTGATGTGAGTCTTCCTTGCCACCACCCTGAACCCTCAGACCACCGGCTGATAGTAGTTGGAGACACGTGGCCTGGGCTGGAGGAAAAAGGCCTCCCATCCACCTCTCTATCCTATCATCATCCAGTCCCATCCAGGGCTATTATTCAACAGCACACTATAAGTATCCCATTCTCACTTAAATAAACCCAATAATCTCCTCTAAGTTTGCTTGCTGATGATTTGAATCTATAAACTATCTCTTCTAAGTCACCAGGGGAGCTGGGATCCTACTCCCACTCACTCACCCCCCCCCACACACACACACATCTGCATCATCTAGTTTGCTTCCCACAAAAGTGTACTAGTCTCTTGCATTTACAAGGAAGCTAGCCTCAAATTGTGAGTATGGGACCCTGTTTTCTTACTTATGATTACTTACTACCAGGTTTTTTAGAGGCATCAAAGCAGAATGAAAGTAGACTGAAAATACAAGAGAATTAGCTATTCAGTTTATTGACCTATAACTTCATATCATTTTATTTCTTGGACATATCTATCTTATTTCACATAAGTGCACTTTTCATCTGTGCTTAGGAAGAAAAAACAAATTGAAACAAATAACATATTCTCTGTACATTGATTGTTATGTGCCAGACAAATTGTTAAGGCCTTTCAAATATTTCAAATATTTAATCCCTCCTAAAAACAGTTGCCTTTTTTTAGTAAAGGAAATAAGAATAAGAAATTATTACTGAGGCTGGAGAAATATCACAGCAGTAGGACATTTGCCTCGCCATGTGGCTGACCGGGGAAGGATTTGATTCAATTCCAGACATCCTATATGTCCCACCAGCCTGCGAGTGCAGGCCAGAAGTAACCCCTGAGCATTGCTGGGTGTGGCCCAACAACCAATCAAGCAATAAATAAATAATATTTTAAAAAATGAATTAGAAATTCTGTTTATTTTTAAGTAAAATATCTCATTAAACAAGTTCAACATTTGGGTCGGAGAGATAGCATGGAGATCGAGCATTTGCCTTGCATGCAAAAGAATGGTGTTTCGAATCCCGGCATCCTATATGGTCCCCTGAGCCTGTCAGGAGCAATTTCTAAGCATAGAGTCAGGAGTAATCCCTGAGCACTGCCAGGAGTGACCCAAAAGCCAAACCAAAACAAAACAAAACAAAACAAGTTCAACATAAAAATATTAAAAAACATTAAAATTGTATTGAAGCAAATTGGGCTTTAATAATATGTAATTAAGGTATGCATGGTTTTAATTTATATCACTATATATTACATTATTCACCACCAAAATATATTTTGTGATACATTATATTGATATTATATAATATATTATATAATACATAATAGAAATACGCTAATGTAGTTAATGAGAAAAAACTAAGGTACTTAAGTGTTATAAATACATAAAACAGTAAAAGTTCTTCCACATATTTGTTTGCTTGATTTTGTTTTGGGGAACACCTTGCAGTGCCCCAGGCTTACTCCTGGCTCTGTGCTCAAGGAACTCTTATGGTGGGGCTCAGGGAACCTTTGGGATACCAGGGATTAAAAAAAGGTTGGCTGCTTCAAGGCAAATTCCTATCTACTCTATTATCTCTCTGTTCCTCACACATTGTTTAAAATTCGAAATATTATTGCAAACTGACTGCAAATATCTCATGAATAGTCACCATGTACCAGAAATACCAAAAACTATAACAATAAAATTTATAAACTAGGACCAAAGAGATGTATAGCAAATAAGGTGTTCTCTCTCTTTTTTTTAATTCTTTAACATTCTTTAATCTTATTCTTGCAAGAATGCCCTAATTTTACAGGCTGAAGAAGTTTACAACAAGATCTTACTAAACATTCTGCCATTGTTTCAATGATTTCATTGGAGATATAATAATTTTCACTAATTTTCATGTCTATATTTTACATTTTCTTCCTTTGAGTTTCTTTTTTATTCCCTTTTAATAGTTTTGTGCTCTTTTATCTGGAAAAAATTGTATTGCATACAACTATGTCAAATATGTGGAGTAGTTTCTTTAAACAAAGTAAATAAAAAATAAATATTTCTTAATGTTAAAACACATCAAGTGTGTCCAAGGTATATCTATGTTCATCCCTTTATGACACAGAAAATCATACTCTGAAATTGGATTCTTAGTATACATATAACTTAAATCTATGTATTTATATTATATCTACACACATATATATATTAAACACCCTGATTACAAATATGATTGTAGTTGGGTTTCAGTCATGTAAAGAACACCCTCCTTCACCAGTGCAACAATCCCATCACCACTGTCCCAAATCTCTCTCCTCCTCAGCTCACCCCACCCTGTACTCCAGAAAGACTTTCCACTTCCCTCTTTCATTCACATTGTTATGATAGTTCTCAGTGTAGTTATTTCTCTAACTGCACTCACCACTCTGTGGTGAGATTCATGCCTTGACCTGGGCATTTGTACAAGTACGGTGTTTTCTTGCACATGGTTCAACTTAGTTCAATCCCAGGCACACTTCATATAGATACCCTCCACCCCCGAAAACTACCCCTGAACACAGGTCAGGAGTAAGCCCTTTGCACCATTAGGTACAACAAAAAGCAAACAAAAATATCTTGAAGTTTACTCAATAAAATTTAAATTACAGGTTTAATTTTATATTATTTCTAAATTTGTAGCTTTTAAAACAAAGAAGCAGAAATATAGAAATGATGTAAACCAGGGGCTTTGTTGGGGAAATGTTCTTGGGTGAAGGTATATTGTATGACTGAAACTCAACCATTGAACAACTTTGTAACCATGGTGTTTAAATAAAAGAAAAAAATAATACTGACAAAATAATTTAGAAGCATAGTATATAGGAATATAAAAAATAGCTTCTAGGGGCCGGGCGGTGGCGCTGGAGGTAAGGTGCCTGCCTTGCTGTGCTAACCTAGGACGGACCGTGGTTCGATCCCCTGGTTTTCCATATGGT